>PVKA01044570.1:0-16108 GCA_004027165.1 Ctenomys sociabilis | reverse complement strand
ATCAAGGTAGAAAGTATTAATTATTGAATCTTTGATGTAATTCAGGTATAAAAAATAAGATACGCAATCAGCTACACTCTCTTAATTTACTGATAAGAGACATACGGTGTAATAATAATCTCTGTAAGTATAATATTATGTATGCACCTTCTATGATACCAAAACATTATGAAAAGTTTGCAATGTATTAATTTATCAAATCCATCTTGTCAAGGTATCTTAAAACTATCTCATTGATATTTGCACTTCAATAAAACAAAAATTAAAAAATAATAAATAAATAAAAATGGAAAAAAAAAGAAAAACAAGCCATAGACTTAAAGAGAACCTTTCCAATTACATCTCTAATAAAGGGACAACTGCTAAATATGTACAAATTCTTAAAATGCAGCAATAATAACAACCTAATTTAAAAAGGGACAAAAACCATTTGAGCAGACATCTCATGAAAGAAGTTTATACAAAGACAAATAATCATATAAAAGGCAAAAAAAATCATATGAAAAGCTGCTCCAAAATATATTATTGGGGGAACTATAAATTAAAACATCAATGAGATAGCTCTACATAACTATTAAAATCTAAAACACTGACAACAGCAAATGCTGCTGAGGATGTGAAGCAACAGGAAATCTCATTTATTGATAATGAAAATTCAAAATATTATATTTGTCTTTAGAAGAGTTTAGCAATTTGTTTTTTGTCTCTTGATGTTTTCCAAGCTAGGTCTAATTATATAGTCCAGGCAGGCCTTCAACTTGTGATCCTCCTGCCTCTTCCTTGAGAGTGCTGGGATTATCCAAACGTACAACCATGACTTTTTTAGAAACTGAAGACATTGTTATCCTATGATCCAGCAAACAAGCTCCTTGATACTTAGCAGAAGGAACTAGAAACACATGTCTACACACATAAGCATTCATTTCTGCAAACATCTTTATAAAAAGCTGTAATCTAACAGTCAAACTTGGGAACAGCTAAGTATCCTTCAGAAGGTGAATAAATAAATTGTGGTACATTAAGGCACAGGAATATTTCAAAGCTAGAAATAAATTGTATCAGGCTATAAAAACCTGGATGAAAATTAAATGTGCATTACCAAACAAAAGAAGCCAATCCTAGGGCCAGGCAGATAGCTCAGCTGACTAAAGCCCCTGCGTAGGCAGACACAAGGGCTGAGGATTCAATCCTGAGCCTTCCATACCCATCCTACCCCCGGGGCTCACTGAGCCAGGGATTGAGGCTAGGTGTGGTGGTGCAGGCCTGTAATCCCAGTTCTTGGGAAGTTGAAAACAGGAGAATCACTATAAATCCAATCTGTGTAGTGAGACCCTGTAGACCCTGTAGATCCCGCACTGAATACAAAAGAAAAAAAAGAAGCCAATCTTGAAAGGATGCATACTCATGTTGCCAAATTTATGACATTTGGAAAAAAGGAAAAATTATGAAGATGGTAAAAAGATAAGTGCTTATGAGCACTTGGAGAGGAAAAAGGGATCGAGCAAAAAGGATCTTGAAGGCAGCAAAACTATTAAGTATGATACTACAGAGATAGATCCAGGTTATTATACATTTGTCAAAAATCCCTGAAAGAAGGGCTGGGGACATAGTTCAGTGGCTAATGCACCTGCCTGGCATGCACAAGGTCCCAAGTTCGATCCCTAGTATCACAAAAACAAAACAAATAACAAAAAGAAAACCCTGAAAGAGCTAGGCATAGTGATGTATACCTGTAACCCCAACACTAGGGAAGGTGAAACTGGAGGATTGTCAAAACGTCAAGGCCAACCTGGGTCATATATTCCTGTGGAAAGATTTAAAATATTCCCCCTAAAGAATAAGACAAGGATATCTTCTCATGCCATGGTACTCAACTTTGCATTAGATTCTAAATACAGAGCAAGTATACAAGAAAAAAAATAAAAAGCAACCACACTGAAAAGGTAGATGTGGGCCAGGGATACAGCTCAGCAGCGCAAGTGCCTTGCCTGGCAAAAGGTCCTGAATTTGATCCATGGAAATAAAGAAAGGGGGGGGGAGGGAGGGAGGTAAGGAGGAAGGAAGGAAGGAAGGAAGGAAGGAAGGAAGGAAGGAAGGAAGGAAGGAAGGAAGGAAGGAAGGAAGGAAAGAAGAAAAGGTAGATGTAAAAGATATTACTACCCTATTGAGTAACAGTATTGCTACCCTACTAAGACATGACATTTATCCTAAGAAAGCCACGAAAAAAATAAAAAAACCTACTAGAATTAATAGAGGAAACTGAGGAGGTTGAACGATACAAGAGCAATACCAAAAATTCAATTGTAAATCTATATACTTGCAATGACTCACATAAAAATTATTTTTACAAATGATCTCACAATAGAACCAAAATAAGACCTGGTAGCACAAAATTTTAGACCAAACATTAAAGAAGCTGAGGCTGGATTGTGAGTTTCAAGTCATCCTGGGCTACAAAGACAGTTCAAGCCTAGAATATATAGCAAGACCCTATCTCAAAATAAATTGGTTCAACTACAAAGACGATATGCAATGTATTAATTATTGTAACTGTCCTACCAACCCATTTTGAAACGGTTAAGGATATCTCTATTTTGTTGTTTTAAAGAACCAACTTATAGTTTTTATATTGATTTTTTTTAAAGATCTTGGCCTTGATGTTCTGACAATCCTCCAGCTTCAGCTTCCCTAGTGTTGGGGTTACAGGTATGAACCACCATGCCTGGCTCTTTCAGGGTTTTCTTTGTTGTTGTTGTTTGGTTTTTGTGGTAGTAGGGATTGAACTTGGGACCTTGTGCATGCCCGTTTTGAAACTACTATTTGTTTTTCAATAAAATTAATTAAAAGATAAATAAATTAGTTCATATTGGACAATAACTTTAACCAGAAAAACCCTGCTAGGTACAGTGACACATTTAATCCCAGCTAATTGGTAAACAATGACAGCAGATTGCTTGGGCCCAGGAAGTTCAAGCCAAGCTGAGTGTTATTGTTTGTGTCTATGTGTCCCCCGCAAAACCTCATGCAGTTATGCAGCAGACTTCTAGAGTTTGTGATTAATTAATGATCTAGGGCTGGGTTGTGCTGTAAATGCTACTGGGATTATGGGTGTGAGTGCTACACCTGGCCTGGGGCAGATAGCCTCAATGCAACATAAGGGAGACACACTTGCTCTCTGTTGCCATTATTGCTGCTACTCTTCCCTTTTGATCTTGCTGTTTTGCTGCCTTCTGCAGCTGTGAACTGCTGTCCTCTACCATGTTCCAGTATGCCTTGCAGCCTGCTGAGTACTGAGTATGGACTGAAAACTCCACAAGCTGTGAGCTAAATAAACCTTTCCTTCTTTAATTTTGGGTGTTGTGTATTTTTGTCCCAGCAGCAAGAGAAAACTAACTAAGACACTGAGCAACACAACAAGGCTCTGCCTCAGAAAACAAAGTACAAATCTTATTCTTCAAAATCTATAAAAAGTGTAGAAAGAAATTAGGGCTCTAACACCAGTACACAACAGCAGAACTTATAGGACAAAATGGAAGTAGTTATAAGGTGAAAGTTTACAATTGTGAGAGCCTACATCATAAAAGAACAAGCCCAAATAATGAAACAATGCACCTCAATATCATGGAAAAACAAAAATAATCCAAACCCAAAAGGTAGTACAAGGAAGGAAGAAAATTACGAAGATTGGAATAGAATCAATAATATTGAGATCTCTAAAAAAAAAATCAATACAAAAACTGAAAGTTCATTCTCTAAAACAAAATAGAAAAATCCTTAGCAAATCTAACCAATAAAGGAGAAAAGATCCAAATAAATGCAATTATAAATGAAAAATGTGAAACCATGTGAAATGAAAGACTATAAACAAATGTATATGCATATAAATCAGAGAACTCACAAGAAATGGATTCCTAGACACACATGAATTACCAAAACTGAACCCACAAGATTTAAAAATGTGAATAATCTTGTAACAAAAAATGAAATTAAAGCAGTGTTTTTTAAATGTATTTAGGGGCATAGAGGGTCTCAATACTCAGATCTGACTCCTTGGTGATTCTCCTGTTTTTAGGCTCCCAAGTGCTAGGATTACAAGCCTGGGCCACTACACCCAGTCTCAATTGCTCTCTCAGCCTGTCTTGAGGGTGGGGCCAGTACAGCATACCATAAAGCAGTAATTAAAACAATAAAAAATAATTAGGAGTGAAGAAAAAGCCCAGATCCAGGTAGACTGACTTTTCAATTCTATAAGAAACTCAGGTGGGAGAGATAGCTCAGTGGCCTAAGTGCCTGCCTGGCATGTGCATGGTCCCAGGACAAACAAAAGAACTTCAGGGAAGACCTAACATCAACACTCTTCAAGCTCTTCAATGAAACTGAAAGAAAAGGATTACTTCCAAAGTCATTCCTAAAAGCTAACACTACTTTGATTCCAACACCAGACAAAGATCCAACCAAAGAAAGGGGACTACAGATCAACCTCTTTAATGAATATGTGGGGGAAAAAATCTTCTACAAGATACTGGCAAACAGAATGGAATAAATCATAGAAATGTTCATACATCATCCCAGGGATGCAACAATGGTTCAACATGTATAAATGCTATAAATTTATATCACATTAACAAAGGCAAGAACAAAAATCATACAATCATCTCAATAGAGGAAAAAAAGGCCTTTTAACAAAATTTAGCACCCTTTCCTGATAAACAGCACTGGAAATAGGTATAAGAGGACCTTTTTTCAATCTAATGAAAGTCATTAATGACTAAACTATTGCAAACATCGTTTTAAATGGGGAAGAACTGAAAGTTTTTCCTGTGAAATCAGAAACAGAATCAGGGAGACAGGTCACTGGTTTAAGTGTCTGCCTAGCAAGCACAAAGTCCTGGGTTTGATCCCTAGTACCAAAAAGATAAATAAAATAAAATCAGGAATAGACAAGGATGTCTACCATCAATATTCCACACAATACTCAAAACATTAGCAATAGTAATTAGTAAGATAATGAATTAACTAGGGGTCCAGGAGATGGCTCAGTAGAATAAGCGCTTCCCTGGCAAACACCAAGGGCCTGAGTTCAATCCCTGGTTCTGCCAAAAAAAGAATTAACTGGATGTGTATAAGAAAGAAGACAAATTATCATTTCCAAATTATATGATCCTTTAAACAAAAAAATTCAAAACCTCTACCAACATTCTTAGAATAGCCAAATTAAGTAATGAGAAAGTATATAAATTTAACAGAAAAAAAGTCAATATTCTGGGCCTGCCATGTGAGCCCAGTCCCTCGGGCTAGCTGAGATGGCAATGGAGACTGGGCACGGTGGTGTCTTAAGGGGCTGCAATCAATCAGATCACTATGAGATCTAGTAATGGGACTCTGAACACCCTGTATACCTTTCCCTAAAAAGTACAAAAGAAATCAATATTGTCCTGTACATTAATAAGGAACCCATGAAGAAATAAATTATAAAAACAATACCATCTACAATAACACCAAGAATAATTAAATATTTAGGAAATGAGTAGGAATTGAAAGACCTCTGCAACAAAATTAGAGTACTTTCAAAAAGGCAATATAGGGTGACTCAGAAAGCTCAGCAGCCTAAAGTGCCTGCTTAGGCAGAGCACAGTGGCTGGGGTTTGATCCCCAGGCCTGCCTTGCCAGCCCTGTCCCGGGGCCACGCTGAGAGGGCAACTGAACATGGGCCTGGTAGGCAATATCTGTAATCCCAGCTTTTGGGATGCTAAAAACAGGAGAATGATTACAAGTCCAATCTAGTAGTGAGACCCTGTAGACCCTGTTCTAAATACAGGAAAAAAATAAAGGCAATGTAAGGGCTAGCCAGATAGCTCTGTGGATTAAAGTGCCTGCTTAAGACAGATGCAGAGACCTAGGTTCTATCCCAGGCGTGCCCTACTGGCCTGCCCCCAGGATGCACTGAGATGGCAACTGAGATTGGGCATGGTGGCGTGCACCTATGTAATCCCAGAGCTTGGGAGGCTGAAAACAGAAGGATCACTAGGAGATGGATCTGCTTAGTGAAACCCTGTAGAGCCTGTATGAAATACATTAAAAGAAAAAGAACAAAAAGACAATGTAAAAGAACATCAGAAAATGGAAAAGATACCCTCTATTCCTGGTTAGGCAGAACCAATACAGTAAAAATGCCCATGCTTTTAAAAGTAACACAATCCCAATCAAAATACCAACAACATTCCTAGAGAAAACAATCCTGAAATTCATGCAGAACAGAAGATATCCACAATAGCAAAAACAATCCCATGTAACAGAAACAAAGGCAGAGGAATCACAATTACAAAACTGAACTTTTAGTACAAACACTGATTAAAAGTGCTATTTCATAGTGGTTTAAAAAATAGCATGAGAGCAGTCCAGATAGCTCATCAGATTAAAGCACCTACTTAGGCAGAACCCAGCCTATTGTGCTGACCCTGCCTCCAGAGTATGCTGAGACTAGGTGTGGGGACACAAACCTGTAATCCCAGTGCCTGGGAGGCAAAAAACAGGAGGATCACTACCAGTCCAGCTATGTAATGAGACCTTGTACTAAATACATTTTTTTAAAAAACAGCATGAAAACCAGACATGGTGTGGCATGCCTGTAAGTTCAAGCTGCCTAATGAGACCCTTTGCCAAATATTAAATTAAAACTTTTAAATAGCACAAGGGTTGGCTAAATTGTTCAGCAGATTAAAGTGCCTTCAACCAAGCACAGGGGCAGGCTTTCATCCCAAGGCGTGCCATGCCAACCCCAGCCCTGGATGGCCCTGACAAGGCAACTGAGACTAGGCATGGTGGTGCCAGCTTATAATCCCAGCTCTTGGGAGGCTGTAAACAGGCAGATCACTATGAGTTCTATCTAGTAGTGAGACCCTGAGCACCCTGTAGACCCTACCCTAAAATACAAAAATAAACTGAATGAAAAAATAGCACAATACTGGCATGATGATCAATGGAAAAGAATACAGGATGTAGAACCAACCCCTAGCACATTCAGCTCTTTGATCTTCCGACAAAGGGGTCAAAAACAACACTGGAGGCTGGACATGGTGGTACATGTATGTTATCCCAGCACTAGGGAGGCTGAGGCAGAAGGAGCTCCATGAATTCAAGCCTGGACTACAAAGTGAGTTCAAACCCAGCCTGCATTGCACAAAAAAAAAGAATGAAACAACACAAAATGAATCATACACTGGAGAAAAGATAGCCTCTGTAATGAATACTGTTGGAAAAACTGGCAATCCATTCATAGAAGACTAAATCTAAACTCTGATCTCTCACCATGCACTAAAACAAACTAAAAATGCATCAAAGAACCAAATGTTAAAACAGAAAAACTAAACCTGATAGAAGATGACATGGGTTAAACTGCTGAAGTCATGTGTGTAGGCAAAGACTTACTGAATAGAATCCAGTTGCACATGAAATAATACAAAAAAAAATGAATGGAATCATATCAAATTTAAAAGTTTCTGCATAGTGCAAGTGACAAGTGTTTCCAAATGTATGTGTACGTTTTTTGGGCAGACTCTGTGTAAAACATGGATTGAAAGTAACATACGGCTATAAAACAAATCAAACACCCAATCTTTGAAAAATCACTATACTTCCCAAAATAATCTACAGATCAGTGAGAATCCCTATAAAAATCCCAGCGGAACTCTTAGTAGAAACTGACAACCTCATTCTTACAATTCATATGGGGGCTGCAAGTGTAGTTCAATGGTACAGTACGTCATTAGCACACGAGGTCCTGGGTCCAATCCTCCATAACACACACAAACACTACAAGTGAAATTGAAAGAGACTTGAAATGGTAATTACTTTTAGCAGACACCAAAACCACAAGCAAATAAAAGGAAATATATGTACACACATAAACAAATACGCACACACATTTTAGACTGCAACAAGTGAGGAAAAACTTCAACCAAGAGGAACCTAGCCAACAGGGGAAAATATTTATGAATCATGTATCTGATCTAAATGTCCACTGATGAAAAAATAAAATATAACAAATATAAAATGGAATGCTATTCAACCTTAAAATGGACACTTTGATACATTCTACAACATGGTTAAAAATCTTGAAGACATTATGAAAAATAAGACACATACAAAAGAATAAGTATTGTATTACATACTTATATAAGGTTTCTAAAATACAGTAATCCGAGCCCCAAAGACCGGCCAGAGACAGCGCAGCCGACTCCGCCATCCTCCTCAATTCCGCCCGCACCCGCCCAGCCCCAGAGACCTGCCAGAGACAGCTCAGTCCACTCCGCTATCCTCCTGATCCTGCCCGCGCCCACCGAGCCCCAGAGACCTCCCGAGAGAGCGAGACCCACGGCCTGAGACAGCAGCTGCCTCCAGCAGCCTCCAGGATCCCGCCTCAATCTCTCCCAGCGAGTGGGAATTTGCACGACTCACCAGGCTTGCCAGATCAGTGAGAGTGTGGTGAGTCTGAGGGAGAGCCATTGGCTGATCCCTGCCCCCAACCCCTGCAAGCCAGGGACTGGCCTGAAACCACAGGACCCACTCACCAACACCTCCCCAGATCCCCTGCCCTAAAGCCCGCGGAATGAGTGGAAATTTCCCCACTTCTCTGGGCATCAAAGCTCAGTGAGTGTAGAACTCCAGGCACAGCGTGCCTGAGAGACATTTCCCAGGGATTCCCTGTCCCCCCAACCCCCGTGGCCCAGTGAGAGCTCCAGGCACACTGTGCCAGAGAAACATTTCCAGGTGATTGCCGGTCCCACCCCACAGCCCCAGACCCAGTGCAGTTCGACCTGGAGTGAGAACTCCAAGCCTGCCACGCCGGAGGGATATTTCTCAGCAATCCTCCATCCCATGCCACAGACAGAAACCCAGCACAGCCTGGCCTGTGAGTGAGGGCTCCAGGCCCGCTGCACCAGAGGGACCTTTCCCAGCCTTCTCGGGGCACGGCCTGTAGACCCGGACCCAGCACAAGCTGGCCGGCTCAGTACAGCCTACTCAGTGAATAAGATCATCCACTATCCTTTTGTGAGCACAGAAAACCCACCAAAGCCCAGGCCCACCCACCTGGGGAACGACCTGCCTGACACAGGAGGGCTGACCCCGGGAACCAACATAGCGGAACCAAAGGAGCTGCAGCAAAAAGGAACTGAACACAACAGCTAGAACCAGGATAGGCATACCTGGAAAATCTCAACTTAATAGACTGGCACCCGAATCTCATAACAAGCTAAGGTTATAGCTGCACCAAAGCTTTACACCAAAGGTCAAAGATCAGTGCTATACAAAATGACAAAGAGAAGGGGAAAAATGCAATCCCAGACCTCGATTCCATCAGGAAGGGCAGAGGACACCAGCTCAGCTTCAATGAATGAACTAACAGATACAGCATTAAAGGAACAACAGCAGAAAGCTATAGAGGAAATAAAAGGAGAAGTAATTCCCCAAATTAAAAAATATTTGAATACATAGTATCTGAAATGAAGAATGAATTCCAGAAACATTGGGTGGAAAAACTATGCTCACACAGAACAAGTGCAGAGAGCACTATTGCAGCTGATATATATGAATTAACAGCATCTGAAGCAAAGAAACAACAGCAGAAAGATCATGAGGAACTCAAAGCAGAAATAAGTTCTGAAATCAAAAAAGAACTTTTTGAAGTCATAAGATCTGAAATACAGAAACAAGTCCAGAAATATACAGAGGAAATCCAACTTGGAAGAAACACTTCATGAATTTTAAATTCAGTATCATTTAAATTGATGTTTTTGAGATAAGGTCTCACTATGTAATTCAGGCTGTCCTTGAATTCACTGTGTAGGATACGCTGGCCTGGAATTCCCAGTGATCCTCCTCCCTCCGCCTGCAGAGTGCTGGGATTGCAGGTGTACACCAGCAACACGATGAAATCTTGAGCACCCTCACACTATCCCATCCAAAACATGAACCATCCATTTGATTAGCATGTTCACACAGTATACAATACATGCCTAATAGTCAATTAGATGTCACCTCAGTTACCATCAACAGCCATGGGGGTCCGATGAGATAGCTTAGTAGAATAAGTGCTTGCCTGTCAAGCACAGGGTCCTGAGATCAATTCCTAGTAGTGCGCAAAAAAAAAAAAAAAAAAAAAAAAAAAAAAAAAAAAAAAAAAAAAAAAAAAAAAAAAAAAAACAGCCATGGTGTATCAGAGTGCACAGGTAAGCAGAAACACAACAGGATTTGGAGAAATATTTATTTAATTTGATGGACATTGAAAGGGAATGAACTCTCCCTCAAAATGTGAGGCCCAAAACACTCAAGTAGGGAGCCTGTTCTGGGGTGGGTTGCAAAGCCTAAGTATGGAGGCAGAGTATTTGGTTGTCTTTGGTTGGCTCCTACAACGTGCATCATAGTGATCAACTATGCATCAGAATGACCTTTATCAGAAACAGAGCCCTTTCTAGGAAACAGATGTAACTAACAGGAACAGAAGTAAATTGGAAGCCGGGCGTGATGGCGTAGGCCTGTAATCCCACCATAGGGAGGCTGAGGCAAGAGGATTGTTGTGAGTTCGAGACAAGCCTGAGCTACAAAGTGAGCTTAAGGCCAGCCTGAACTGCATAGTGAGACCCTGTCTCAAAAAGAAAAAAAAAAAAAGAAGTAAATTGGAGGTTACCTGGACAAATAATAGACGGGCTGGGGCGGGGGGATTTTCTACTACAAGAGTGATTAAGTAACCTTTCTTTCACTTAACAATGTCCCAAAGTATAAATGCAGAGCTATCAACTATGATACTAGAGAGATAAATCCAAGTTATTATACAAATGTCAAAAATGCCTCAAAGAGCTAGGCATGGTGCTACATACCTGTAACCCCAACACTAGGGAAGCTGAAACTGGAGGATTGCCAAAACATCAAGGCCAAACTGGGCTACATAGTTTTTTTTTTTTTTTTTTTTTTTTTTTTTTTTTTTTTTTTTTTTTTTTTTTTTTTTTTTTTTTTTTTGTGTGTGTGTGTGTGTGTGTGTGTGATTTTTAGCTACTGGAATATAACAAACAAAAGATGTAAATTTTCTTTAAAGGAAAACGTGAACATTTATCATATGTGTTACTGAAAAAAAAAGACAAATTGTTTAGGACATGCATGATGGCAAGACTACATAGCAACTATACTTAATGTTACAGAATTAGTCTACTAAAATTGATTACAAGAGCCGGGAATATAGCTCAGCAACATGGTGCCTGCCTCACAAGCACAAGGTCCCAAGTTTGATCCCCACTACCAAAAAATAATAAATTAAAACTGATTACGGGGATAGGAAGATGTCTCAGTGGAATAAGTGCTTCTCTGGCAACTATGAGGGCCTGAGTTCAATCCCTGGTTCAGCCAAAATAAAAGGGTTATAATGGTGCTTTTTATGTAATGTGTGTTTTAACAAAGCAAATTCCAGAATACATAAAGAATTATTACAGGACTGAGAATATAGTTCAATAGCACAGAACCTGCCTGGCAAGTGCAAGGTTCTGAGTTTGATTTCTGACACCAAAAAAAAAAAAAAAAAAAAAAAAAAAAAAAAAAAAAAAAAAAAAAAAAAAAAAAAAAAAAAAAAGAAAGAAAATAATTATTTCAAAGCAACAATAAAAATTGGTCAAGCAATGGCTGTGACTCATCCACAAGGCTGGCACTGACAAAGGATCTACAAAGTGAGGTACAGGGTTACAAAATAAACCCTGAGGAGACTTGACTGACCTAATCAGATACAAAAGTTACATTTTTGTTATAAAGGTCTTGCTTTATCTCTGTCTTAACCATCCAGCAGAAAAGTATAAAAATGAGGTTAAAAAAAAGCGAGGTATATAAAATAAAGCCAAAATAATATGCTGAGCTGTAAATGGCTCTAGTCAACAACTTCTCTGGATAACTCACTACTATTGTGGACTGCTGGACTGTGTTGGATTATTTCACTGAATTCAAGCACCTCTAATAATTGAATGACAATAGAATACCCACCTCTGACAGGACTAAACAAAAAAAAAAAAAGGGGGAGATACAAAGTAAGGACTATTCTGTGTTTGTATAAACAGTACAGTTAGGATAAATATGCAGTACTTTTGCATAATTATATGAGAGGAAAGATTTCCACTAATAGTGTTTGTTTGGACAGGATATCCTGTTTGATTCTTGTACTATGGATAACCACTAGGAAGATAACAATGTAAAAAGTATTAATTATTGAAACTGTACTATAATTCAGCTTTGAAAAATAGATAAGTATTCAGGTTTAAAAAAAACATAGGTATACAGCTTTATTATCTTAAATAGAGGCATCTGCTCTAATAGTGTTTGTAAATAGAATATCATGTTTGTACCTTGTACAGCAAAAACCACTACGAAAAAAATGTGCAATGTATTAATTATTGAATCTGTCCTGCTAATTTGATTTGAAACTGTCTCACTGATATTTGTTCTTCAATAAAATTCTGAAAAATTAGGCCAGTGTTGTGAAGTTCCAGCCCAGGTAGTTTAGTTGGTGCTTGTGCACAGGCTGTGTGAAGTACGTGGCTTAGCTCGGTGGAGCTGGTCAGATGTGCAGCTCGCCATATTCACCAACATGCTGGGCATGTCGCTCTTCTTGCTTGTCCTTCTTTATCACTACATGGCCATCAAAAATCCCAAGATGCAGAAAATCAAAGTGGCTCTTTCTCCACCCCAGTGTTCCAGTACATAGTCCAAGGTCACATGGAGGATGTGAGGGGTCTTCACACTTCACTTCATCCCTTCTGCCCATCACAACATAGAAAGCAACTACACTTGGAATTTTCCAAACAACTTTTATTTCCTCAAAGTCTTCTTAACCTTATGGAACAAGAAGATGCCATTGAATAGAGCCCAGTATGGGAGCTACTTTCTTTTCAACTCCCTAATACAAACATATATATTTTTGTGCTCAAAAATAAAATAAAAATAATGGAAAATTTAAAAAAACAATAAAAGGAAATACTAGGGGGGACAGGGATATGGTACAGTAAAATAAGTGCTTCCCTGGCAAGCACAAGGACCTGAGTAAAATCCCCGGTTCCACAAAAATAAAAAAGTATTGGCTATGGCTATAGCTCAGCAGCATGAGGCCTTGCCTGGCAAGCGCAAGGTAGTGAGTTTGATGTATTTAAAAAGTGACTAAAGAAACTGAACAGATATTTCTCCAAAGAATATACACAGAAACTATCAATAAGCATATGAAGCATATGAAACAATGCTCAACATCATTAACTATCAGGAAAATGAAAACCGTAAGTACAATGAAAGTAACTATAAGTACAATGAGATGGCATTTGACACTTATGAAAACACATAAAATTAATAAATCAGGTAACATACCTGCATAATTGGAGCTACTCAGATGGCTGCTGTAGGAGGATATCAAGTTCAAAACTCAGCAACTTAAAGACTGTTTTAAAAATAAAACTAGGAATGTTAAACCAGGAGCACTGGTAAAAGCCTGCAATCCCTGAGGCAGGGGGATCATTGTGAGTTTGAGGTCACCTTGCTGAACAAAGTGAGTTGAAGGTCAGCTTGAACCACATAGTGAAAACCTGTCTTTAAAAAAAAAAAAAAAGGAAGAGAAAAAAGAACTAGGAATGAACCTTGATGTGAAGGTCCTGTGTTCAGTTCAAAAACTCAGTAGAGGGGCTGGAGAGATGGCTCAGTGAAAGAAGCACTTCCCTGGAAAGCTCAAAGGCCTGAGTTCAATTCCTGGCTCCAGAAAAGCTCAGTACAGAGACTGGGCACCATGGCCCAGGCCCGTAGTCCCAGTGCTTGGGAGAATGAATACAGGCAGATAACTAAGAGTCTAATGTACACAGTGAGACCCTGTACTAAACGCACCAAAAAAAAAAAAGTACGAGTAAAATACAACAAGACATTGTTAAATATTAGAATGGCTTAATTTTTTTTTGAATACTATTAACACTAACTGTTGGCAAGGATATAGAAAATGGATCGCTCATACACTGCTGTAAGAACATAAAAAGGTAGAGAGAGCCACTCTGGAAAATAGTTCAGCAGTTTCTTTTAAGAAAAATAAACATTCAATCATCCGACCCAGAGGGCAGGCCTGGCAAGTGAGTGGCACCTCCGAGGCTGCCGGATCATCATGCAACCCAGAACAGATCATCATCCATCCCGTCATGTGAGTGAGACCACCTGGGCTGCTGGATCCTGAAGCAAGCCACAGCCTGGGCCCAGCATGTGAGTGAAACCACCCAGTCCACTGGATCCTGAATCTATCTAGAGAGCAGGCCAGTGAGGAAACATTCAGCAAAGAGGCTAGAGGTAAGAACCACCCAGCTGATTCAGGAACAGAACATCTTGCCAGAGTGATACAAAGGGTTCACCTGCAAGGCTGCAGCAGGAAGAAGTGGAGCACAGCAGCCAGACCCAAGCCGCACCTACCAGGAGGAGTCTGAACTTCATAGATCTGGACCTGGTGCTAAGGTAATAACTCTACCTAAGCTCTACACCAAAGGTCAAAAATCAGTGGTACACAAAATGACAAACAGAAGGAAGAAAAGCAGTCTCAGGCCTCAAGTCCACCCAGTACAAATGCAGAAGACACTAGCATACAGGAAACCGGAAATCACATATCTGAAATCTCTGAAAGAATAGCATTGGAAGTAAACAAACAACTGTAGAAAAATATAGAAGGATCAGATCACAACTAATTTCTGAAGAAAAAAAAGTAGTGATAACTATAATCAAAGAAGTACTAAGTGCTTCTAAAGAATACAATGATAAAAAATAGGGCAGAATATAAAAATAATGGAACCCCTGAATAACCAATACAGCAAACAAACAGAACATATGAAACAGATCAAAATTTCATATATATATATGAAATCAAAACCTCAGTCACAAGCTGGCAAAACTGAGTGAACTTGAAAATAGAATTTCTAAACTTAAAGACATCATTGCAGCTAGTGAAAAAGTAAGCAAAGACCTCTTTAAAACAACCAGGATGCAGAAAAAAATTAATTCAATGCCTGCAAGATGATGCAAAGATGAACAATGTGAGACTAATAGGCATCAATGAGAAGGAAGGAGTCAATACAAATGATATAAAAAGAATATGGGCAGAAATAATAGCAGAAAACTTCCCAAATATAAGGCAACAATCTAACATTCAGTAGCCGAGGCATACAGAACTCCAAATAACATCAACCCAATTAAAACCACTCCCAGACATGTAATAATCAAGATCTGAGAAATTCAGCACAGAAACACTATACTAAAAGGAACTAAAGAAAAGAAATAGATCATATTTAAAGGAAAATCCATCAGAATAATGGCAGATTTCTCTTCACAAACCATCAAGTCAAGCAGAGCATGGAGCAAAGTACTTCAAGTCTTGCAAGAAAACAAATTTCAACCCAGACTGATTGATATACCCTGCAAAATTCTCTTTCAAGTATAATGAAGTAAAATACTTCCATGACAAAGAACTAAAGAATTTCATGATGACAAAGCCAAGTCTACACAGACTACTAAATGATGTGCTAGAGAGGGAACAAAATGATCACAATCCCATGAATGAGAATAGAAAAAACCCACCAAATAGGGCAAACAAACCCAGGAGAATAAGAGGTATACAATAGCAATCTTTCAGTTATTCTTTTGTGTACAGCAGCAAAATACTTCCATCAGCACACACTACAAATGGACTTCTCTTACACCCTATGGGTCAAGAATCCATATGGGACTACAGGGTGGATTTGAAGGTAATAGCTGTAGCTCAGTCCCACAAGTGACACGTGGCCACCAGTAAGTGTCACAGTCATTACCCATGTCCACAACACACTAGAAATTTGCACAATATCCTGTCCCCAAACTCTAAGAAGTGATGGTCATTTATTTGTCATTCCAGTATTTATCTTATGATTTATTCTTAGTATTTCTTTACTATCATGAAAACTTTTTCTTAGTTCAATTGTTTTGAAACACTTAACTTTTAATTAATTAGTATTTAACTTACTGAATATTAACCTTAATTTTTGTTTTAAGATTTATACTGTATGTGTGAATTACAATTTATCTAAAAGAC
>PVKA01044569.1:0-16090 GCA_004027165.1 Ctenomys sociabilis | reverse complement strand
TCAATCTCTTTCCTCTGTGGCTCCATAATCTCCTTGTTCAGAAAATTTGGAGCTCACCTGAGTTTCATGATGTTGCAGTACAGGTTCTCCTATGTCCTGAGTCTTCGCTGACCTTGAAAGGCTAGGGCCAAAATGTTGGCTGGCCTTGTGGCTCTTCTATTTCTCCAACTCTGACTTGTGATCTTAGGTTGTTAATCATTCAGAAGAAAAGCTGATTAGTATCCTGCAGCATATGCCATTCACTTTGCCTTATCTGACTCAATTGATTTTACTTGTTGCATGTTTCCTTTTGTATTTCTGCTTTTCGCTTGTTATACTAGGGAGACTATATGATATTTACACATGTGCCTGGTTTATTTCACTTATGAGTATATGTTCAAGTGGCATCCACTTCAGTATAAATGTTTCGAACTTATCATTCTTAATAGCTGAGTAATACTCCATTATGTAGAAATACCACATCTTTTTCAACCATTCCTCATGTGATGGACATCTTGGTTGTTTCCAAGATTTTGCTATCACACATGGCGCTGCTATAAACATAGGTACACATATATCTCTATGATACAATGTTTCCAGATCCTTTGGGAAAATTGCCAGTAGGGGGATAGCTGACTTGGAGCACCCAACTATATAAGACAAATCTTAAGAGACATGAAAAACTTAATGTCTAAGAACACAATCTTAACAGGAGATCTTAACACACCCTTATCTCTAAAAGATAGGTCAACCAGACAAAAAATTAGCAAGGAAGTAGCAGAACTGAACCAGAGCTTGGAACAAATGGACCTGGTGGACATATACAGAGTGTTCCACCCAACCATAGCTGAATACACATTTTTTTCAGCTGCACACAGGTCATTTTCCAAAATAGACCACATACTAGTCCAGAGGTCATGCCTAAGTATATGCAAGAAAATAGAAATTATCCCATGCATACTATCTGATCACAATGCAATGAAATTGGAAATAAATGACAAAAGAAACCAGAAAAACCCGCTAAATTCATGGAAACTAAACAACACCCTACTCAGCAATCAATGGGTTGCAGAAGAAATTCAACAAGAAATTCCACAATATCTACAGTTCAATTAAAATTCTAGTACAACTTGCCGGAATTTATGGGATGCAATGAAAGCAGTTCTTAGAGGGAAAATAATAGCTATGAACTCACACATTAGGAAAACAGAAAGGGAACAAATTAGCACCTTAATGTTGCACCTCCGACAACTAGAAAAAGAAGAGCAAACAAAACCCAGAGCGCAAAGACAGGAAGAAATCATAAAGATTAGAGCAGAAATTAACTCAATTGAAATGAAGAAAACAGTTCAAAGAATCCACAAATCAAAAAGTTGGTTCTTTGAAAAACTAAATAAAGTTGATAAGCCTGTTGCCAACCTCATCAAAAAGAGGCAGGAGAAAATTCAAGTACAAGCGATAAGGAATGAAAAGGGTGAAATCACCACAGACCCACTGGAAATTCAGAAGATTATCAAGAATCTTTACCCTCACAGAATAGAAGACACAGAAGAAATGGACAGATTCCTCGAAAGGTACAAATTACCAAAACTGAATCAAGAAGATATTACAACTCTCAATAAGCCGATAACATCCAACGAAATATGAAACGTAATAAAAAGCCTACCGACATAGAAAAGTCCAGGTCCTGATGGATTCACAGCTGAATTCTACAAGAAATTTATAGAAGATATAATCCCCACACTCCACAAACTTCCACGAAGTTGAAAAGGAAAAAGGTCCTCCCAAAATCATTTCTGGAGGCAAGTATAATACTGATTCCAAAACTAGGGAAAGACACAACCAAAAAGGAGAACTACAGGCCAATCTCCCTCGTGAACATAGATGCAAAAATACTCAACAAAATCCTGGCAAATAGAATAAGTGGTGTTTTAGAATGTGTGATGTGTACCTTCCTGAGAGCTGGGTGTATCTCCTCATCTGTATCTCTAAATCCTGGTAAATAGAATATAATACCTTCTGAATAACACGTAAATTGTGGTTGAGTAAGAAGAAGCCAAGTGGAATATTACAAGTATTTTTAACTTGTAAATGGCTCCAGATGTCATGCTTGAGCATTTTTTTATGAGTGATAAATATCTCAAGGATTATAAACAGATAAGATATACATTTTAAAAATAATTCAGAGATTTGTGAGTATTAGATTGAAAAGTAGAGTGGAGTTGATTTAAATTAGGAGACTTGTCATTTATGAGATGTTTGGGATCACAGGAGTGAATGTACAGAAGGAGAAGAGGAGTGAGAGCTGGCACTCAGGAGCCAGTGAGGAAGCTTGTACCTCTGAAAAGGTCTGGTTACATCCTTGTGTCTGTGCATAGCTGTAGGCATTCTTATTTTTAACCTGTTTGGGATAAGAGCTTTCATCATTGGCTTATTTTTGGTCTGGTGAATGTAGAACTGGTTGGAGGATTCTCCTGTGCCTCCATAATTGGCTCACAGTGGCAAAAGGAACAAATTATTGAGAGTAGATACTGTGTTTGAATGTCATTATGTTACTGCAGTTACTTCAGTTATATTTAGAACACTTGGGATGTGAAATAACATGAAAGAAGGTATTGATGATTTTCTTGATTTTATAGATTTGGAGAGATAAATTATTAGAGGTTGTCTGGTAAAGCTAGTAAGTTTCAGTCTGAATTTGAATCCATGTTAGTCTGATACTAAATCTCCTTTTCTCGTAATGCTATGAGGGATTGACCATTTCTTGCAAGGGAGAAGGAAATAGTTCATTTTGTAAAGACATAACTTTTAATGTTCAATGAAAAGTTTGTGTTAGAGGGGCTGGGAGATAGCTCAGTGGAATGAGTGCTTCCTTGGCAAGCTCAAGGGCCTGAGTTCAATTCCCTGTTCCACCAAAACAAAAAAAAAAAAAAAAAAGAAAAGTTTGCATTAGAAACATTGAATTTGATTAGTTGTCTGTAGGTATTTATACTTTGATTTTTACTCATACCTATTAGTAGGCATCTTATTTCCTCAAAGTTGTGGAGGTTTGTGTTAATATTGATATCTTTCAAGCCTCTATTTAATAAGATGACTTGAAAGGCTTTTGTCCTTTATGTTCTCTTGATTTTGTTAGATTGTTTGTTTGCCAGATGGTTTCCTTTTTAAATAACAGTTGATGAGGAAATCTCTTTTTATTAAAATATTTTATTTTTCCTTTTATCATTAAGTGTCTATTAATTTTACAAAACCTTGGATTTCTATGTATATATTTTCATTAATCCCCCATTAACACATCAGGATTTTTTCAGGGGGGTAAAACAGTGCTAAAATGCATGTGCTTCCCATAATATTGGGTGAGAAATATAGTGGGCAGAATCCTAAAGATCTTCTGAAGAGAAAATCTTGTGTTGACTACTTCCTTAGTAATAGTTGGGAGAAATATTATGGAAACCATAACCTTACACATTTTACCTTCCTTCAAGTTCTTTTTTTTTTAATCTTCTGTGCTGGTTGATGTTGAGATATAAAAAAAAATTAGATGAACTTGACAAAACTTCATTGGAAAGGAAAATCTGGCAAAGTACTTGAGTAAAGGCAGAAAAGGTCGAAGGAAGGCAGCAAAGAAGTTTCTTAGGAAACAGTAGTTTGAAAGGTAGATATACTTAATGGGGACAAATTTGAACTGATTCTCTTTTAATATTTTGCTACGATCAGCTTTATTCATTTATTTTTGTTTCATTTTTTAATATTTTTGTGCAGGGTCTCACTATGCAGCTTAGACTCACAGTGATCCTTCTATTTTCTGCCTCCCTACAACTGGGATTACAGGCATGCATCACCATGCCTGAACTTATTGCCAGCTCAGTGTGCCCAGGGGCAGGGCCACTGTGGCATATAGTGCCAGATATCAAACCCTGGCCCTTGTGCTTACCTAAGCAAGTGCTTAGTCAGTGGAGCTATCTCACTGACCTCTTTATTTTTATTTTATTATTTATTTACTTATTTTGGACCTTGTGCTTGCCAGGCAAGCTTAATTTTTATCTTAAATAAAAACATAATAAAAACTATGCTATACAATTTCAAAATGAGATTTTAGGAAATAACAGTGGTTACTATATTTCATATCTTCAAAGTAGTTGCTTGGGTTATAAGATATAGGCTTAAAAAATTGGTCAAACAACATGGGCGTATACCTTGTCTTTCATTGAGCTAATAGTATAACTATCTTAAGGGTGGTTATTTTATTTTGTGTTATATGTAAACATACAAAAATTTCATTAATATCTGTAATTTCTGCCTAATGAACAAGAACAGTAAATTTTCAAAGCAGTATTTTGGAAAATTGAGAAAGAAAGCAGATAGAATGAATGTTCATTAGAAAGGAAAAAATTACAGAAATATGAGTGAACTGGTAAAATTCAAAAAAATTACATTTATAATACAGTGAAAATGACATGTACCTCACAGTTTTAATTTTTAAAAAATTATGAAAAAATTTTGTTCTTCTAATTATACTGATGCAGTGTTCCTACTGTTCGTATTAATTGCTTTTAAGCTACAGACTGAAAGAACATGAAGGGAAAGAAAATACATTACTTTTTTTTTTGGTGGAACTGGGGATTGAACTCAGGCCCTAGTGCATGTCAGGGAAGTGCTTATTCTACTGAGCCATCTCTCCAGCCCCATTACATAACTTTCTAATGGTGCCTTAACTCAAATACTTGAGGTTTCATAGTCCAGGCAACAGAGTATTGCTTTTTCTTGTACAAATATGAGAAGTGGTTGCTATAGCAAAAATAATGGTACTTTTAAAAGCACAAATGTTATGTGTTAAGGTATTTATATATTTTTTATGGCAAAGAGTTCATGACATGAAAGAATTGCCATACGTGGTTAATCAGTCAATTTTTGGCTTGAATTTTAGGTTATATATTTTGCTATCCTTTGTTTAGAGGGTATTTTGAGAACATAGGTTAATTTCAGTAAAGTAAGAAAAAAATAAAATAAGAGAAAGCCTAGGAATTCAGAAAAACTGTAATGTAGGTATATCCTTTTTATTGGAGGTGATGATAGTGTTTAAAGTATGTTCTGTCTTTAATTTTATTGCTTTTCTTTGAGGATTTTTCAAAGCAACTTTACTGAGATATAATTACATGATGAAATATATATATATATATATATATATATATATATATATATATTTATTATATATAAGTTTTGGTATGTCTATTCTTATAAAACTATTGCTCCTAAAAATCTGGTGTTCTCCACCTTTCCTGTTCCCATATACCCATCTTATTTTTTTGCAGGGAGAGCTCTGACTTTTTTCTTTCCTTCTAGTACCAGTTTTTTTCACTCAACATAATTTTTTTGAGCTTCAGTCATATTGGTACATATATTAATAATTCATTTATTTTATTGATTGATGTATATAAGAAAGTTTGTTTCTCCATTCTACTGTTGGCATAAACAGCTTTTACTTTCATTGAATTTTGTTACTATTTTTGATGTTGTTATTATTTTATATAGGATCTTGCTATGTTGTCCAGGCTGATCTTGAATTCATGCATTCAAATGGTCTTCTTGCTTCAGCCTACCATCGTGCCTGCTTTCTATTTCATGTGTTTCTGCTTTGATTTTTATTATTTCTTGCATTCTTCCCCTACTGAGTTTAACTTACTCTTCTTTTTCTGCGTTCTTAAGTGTAAGCTGAGAGTTTTCTCTCTTTTTAATATGTGCGCTCCTGAAGTAATGCTTTCATGACATTGCACACATCCTGACATACTGCCTTCATACTTTTGTTCAGTTCAAAATATTTTATAATTTGATTTTAATTCTTTCTTGATCTATTGGTAACTTTAGAGGTATGCTATTCAATTTTCAGCTAGTTGAGAATTTTCTGAAGACACTTGTTAACAATTTCCAATTTCTTGTGGTCAGAGAATATAATTTGTATGACCCAAACTTTTTATGTTTATGCACTCTGATTTTATGGAATGTGGCAAATGTTTTGGCAAACATACTTAGAAAAGATAATGTGTTTATTGATGCTGTGTGTAGTGTTCCAGAAAGGGCCATTGAGACATTTAATTGATGAAGTTTTCTGTATTCTTGCCAGTTTTCTGTTCTATTGGGCATGAAGGAGAGATGTTAAAATGTATGACTTTAATTGTGGATTTGTCTTTTTCTCATTGCAGATCTGTCTGGTTTTACTTCATTTTAAAGCTGTTATAAGTTACATAGACATTTAGGGATTCATTTATGCTTTTGGTGGATTACTCCTTTTTCTTATGTAGCTACCCTTTTTGCCCTTTTAAATACCTTTTGTCTATGTACTATAATTTGTGTAATGTAGACATTTCAGTTTCAGTGTGTCAGTCAATGTAGTGTATCTTTTTTCCATTTTTTCTGTTTAGCATGTATGTATTCATAGTTATAGAACTTTTTTATAGTTGACTTTTTTTAAATCCACCTATAAATTACTGCCTTTTAATTTAGATGTTTGGACCATTTATATATAATGTTATTACTAATGCACAGGTGGAGTATCTCATGCAAAATGTTTTGAAAGAGGTGTTTTGAGCTTACAGTGTTTTCAGATTTTGGAGTTTTTGTGTATATGTAAAATACTTGGGGGATGGGACCTAAGTGTATGATTTCATGTTTTATATATACCTTATATTCATGGTCTGAAGGTAATTTTATGTTTTTAGTGTGCCTCCATTTCAAGTTCAAGCTGTCATATGAAATCAAATTTGGAATTTTTCACTTCAACATCATATTAATGCTCATGAAAGTTTCAGATTTTGCAGATTTCAGATTTCAGATTTTTTGATAGGAATGCACAACCTATAATTGAATTTAAATCTGTAATTTTGCTATTTTATATACTCATACTGTGTATTATATATTTTATCATGTGTGGTGGCTATTTTTGAATTTCTGTGAGTATTTTGCCCTGGTTCTGGGGACTTAATTGCAAACCACTTGAGTGTTTTCACTCCTGCTTTTCTCTTACCTTGGGTGGACCCAAAGCAACATTTAGTCTAGGGCTTATTGTTTCCCACTATTGAAGTGGGACTCTGCTCAGTACTTTTTCAATTATAGGTCTCCTAGTCTGTGTGGTGGAACCAGGCACTATTACCAGGAGTGCTGAATACTGTTCTTCTAATCCTTTGGAGTAGTTTTTCCCCCTGATTATAGTTATGTTTTTCCTGAATACTCAAGGAGAATCCTTCAGGATTCTTCTCACTGTGATACTCAGTTCAATGAACTGTAACCGGCTTGGAATTCTGGTCTCCTAGCTGTTTCTCTTTTACTCAAAAATCCTTCAGGCTCACCTAAGTTCACCTCCCGTGTTCTGTAGCCTTAAATCCATTTTATGGCAGTGAGCTGGGACAGTGTGACCCTGGCTGGAAATTTTTCTTTTGTGAGGCTTTGGTAGTATAAACCAAATATTCTTCATTTTAAATTAGTTTATGTATGTGATTAGTTCTGAACTGATTTTACAAAAGGACACATGATGATTGTTTCATTTTTTGATATGGTTAAGCATATCTCCAGATTATAATTTCCTAGATTATTGCAGTGAATGAGTGGATGTTTCTAAGGTACATGAAATTGTGGCCTGGTACTGGTATTTTTGTTTTAGAATTGAATATGGAATTATTAAATAATAAAGAATAGTTATTTTATTATGTTTTACTTTTTTAAGAATAGTTATTTTAAAATTGTTTATCTCATTGTTACTGGGACTTGGTCAGTTGTTATAATTGCCATAGGCTGTATTGGCTCTGTATAGAACTTTGAAGTGTTGATTGAGCGATGTAGCACATTGAAATTTTTTACATGTTGGAATCTTGATCTACTTCTGATGTGGAATGTTTTATTGAAGTTATTTAAAATAAAAATTACTGGAGTCTTGGTGTTGGTACTTGTGCCTGTATCTTATGTGCTCTTGCTCTGTTCTGTTCCTGCCTAGTGTACAGGATGAGGCCTTCCATGTCCTGAGTGTTGATGAGAAGAACAAGTTAGGGGCCAAGATTATTAAGGCAGAGATGATGGGGAACATGGTAAGACTGCTATACTGTTCTTTTGAAGAATGATGATTAAACATACTTGCAGTAGTTTTGAAATCCTCAGTAGCACACTTTTAAATAATTACTGTTTGTCAATTTTTAGAATATTGCTGTAAATGAATATCTCCTTTTCCATATTTCTGAAATTTATGATCCTAGAAAATTGTATCCTTTAATTTTTATTGTTTCTATTGGCTTTATGTTAATTTATGTACCATATTTGGAGTTAAAGATGTTTCTGTTTTCTAGAAACATTTCTAAACATGTTTGCATTTTTAGTTTTTTGAGAATAATTAACGTAAAAGATGAGCTCTTAAGAAAAGGTGATTTTATTCAGATGATGTTTGTGCTTGATACTGTATGGGATGTTATTCTATTCGTATTAATACATTCTTATAATAATGTTTGAGACTGATTTACCTCCCATTGAAGATCTACTTTTATTCATTTATTACTATAAAATTCATTTATTACATTTTTATCTTTGTGTTACACTAAGTCATGTTATTCATTTATTACATTTTTATCTTTGTGTTACACCAAGTCATGTTAAATTGCTCATGATAGTAAAAGCTAGAAAGTGTTACATGCCATGACACTAGAGAGTCATTTATGGTTGTATTTGTGTAGTAATCTTAAACTAAGATGTGATATTTTATTAATTTATGTTTTTGTATTTTATAGTATAGTACCTTTTAGCAGAACAGTGGTAGCTAATATGATATTTCTGTTGTTAGTTTGTATGTCGTCCATTAGATCATTAGCTGGCATGTTTTGCACATGGTTTATTTGAATCTGGTCCTTGGTAATACTTTAGCTCAGCTCAGACGTTGCTGAGAGTTAAGCCAAGAGCAACACCACCAACAGTAAGAAAGTAAGGTTGAGAGATAAACCAGCTGCAATATAGTAGTGAGAAAGTAAGCTTGAATTGTGAAAGCATAGGAGAATTAGCTAAAATAGTGAAAGAGAGGTCATGTAGTAGGAAGTTCTTAGGTTAAAAAAATGTGTTCCTTTGTTCGTGGAGCCATTATAGTGTAACATGCTTGCTATGTCATATAAGGTTATTTATGGATTGCTTTGTGTTTTACTGCTTTTTAAAGTTTTCCTCTTTTTTGGGCACAGTTTTACTGTGTAGCCCACACTTGGCCTTGAACTCAGTATGTAGCACCTTAAGCTGGCTGCAAATGTATGGTGAAGTGATCCTCCTGCCTCAAACCTTCCAAGTGTTAGGATTACAGACATATGCCTCTGTGCCCAGTTGGTTTATGGCCTTATATGTCATTTGTTTTATATATGTTCCTATATATTTTCTGGAGTCAAAATGAAATATATTCACTTTTTTTTTTTTCTAAATTACTTATGAACAATGAAGAAAATAATATATTAAATCATAGGGCCGGCCAAATAGCTCAGTGGATTAAAGCACCTATAAGCAGGCACAAGGGCTGGGGGTTTGATCCCTGGGCATCCATGCCAGTCCTGTTCCTGGGGGGGGGGCACACTGAGATAGCAATTGAGACTGGGCATGGTGTTGTGTGCCTGTAATCTCAGTTTTTGGGAGGTTGTAAACAGGTGAATCACTACAAGTCTGAGCTAGTAAGACCCTGAACACCCTGTAGACCTTTCCCTAAAAATACAAAAGAAAAAAAAGTCTTGTGACATATAAGTCTTCCTTCATATAAATAATTGAAATTTTAAGTATTGGGAATTTATGATACCTATGAATTATAAAAATATTCTTTTAAAAGTTTTAAAAAAATCTTTATTTATTTATTTGGTACAGGATCTTGCTATAGCTTGGACTTGTAGTGATCCTCCTGTTTCAGCCTCCCCTATGCTGGGATTATAGGCACACACCACCATGTCTATTTTTGGTGACCAGCATGGCATGCAGTGCTGGGGATCAAACTGGGTCCTTGCCCTTGGCAGGCATGTACTTAGACTGCTGAGCTCCCCTGCCCTGTAAAAATATTCTTTATGAAAATACTCTTGTGGTTATATTTCTTCCATCTCTTTGGATGGAGACTTTGAAATAATTTACCTTCATATGTCACAGATATCTGAGGTGTTTGTAATTGAGATTAAGTTCATTAATATATAATATATACTGAGATGTGAGTTGGTAATTGAAGTTAGATGATAGCTATATATTTTTTTTTGTTATACTGTTTTCTTTTTATTGTGTGAATTTAAATATCCTGTAATGGACAATTAAACAGCATGTCACACTTAATTTCTTTTTGAAGGAACTTGCCCAACGACTTAAAGCTCAACTTGAAAAGGCTAATAAATTAAAAGAAACCGTAGCACAAATGTCATCAAAAAGAACAGGAGCAGAGGAGGTAGGTAATCAGTGTTTTATTGCAGGCATATAATTACTTTGTGTAATATTATTACTTTGCAGTGGCAATATTTTAGTATGAGTTGTGTCTGTGTCTGGGCCTGTTCTCTTCTAGTGAACAAAACAGATGAAATCATTGGCTGCATGGAAATGTTATTTGGGGAGAGATGGAGAAACAGTAAAATGAGAAAATAATGACTAAATAAATGATCACTTTTAAAAAGTTATATAATCTGTGGGAGGGTAGTGGGGATCTTGAATTTTAATTCTCACTACGTTGCTGCAAAAACTTGATATACATGACGGAGCACATAGGCAGAGGGAACACAGCACGTAAAGGCTCAAAGATGAGTATTTGTTTGTGGTACAGAAAGAAAAGCACGGCCAGTGTTATGTGAAATGGATGAGAGGGAAGGAAGGAAGCCTAGGGTCAGAGTACCATAGTTCAGGTTGTATTTAACTTTGGAAGCCATAGAAAAACAAGGGCAGTAGCTGGGGTCTTGTGTGCTTTCAATATAATGTAGATAGGAAATGATGGTTAGTTTGACCAAGCTAGCAGCTAAGGAGATGGATAGGAAGTTGTAGATTTTGGTCATGCGTAAACATTTTCTGTTCTGGGAATGGAGGCACATGCCTGTAACCCCAACATTTGGAAGGCTGAGGTGGAGTGATTTCTGTACTTCTGAGATCAGCCTAGGCTGTGTAAGTGAGTTCAGGACCAGCTGGGCTACACAGTGAGACCTTGCCCTAAATTTTTTTTTCCTGATACATATTTTGAAAAGAAAACTGACCTGATTTTTGTGATGGGTTAGATGAGGGTGGCAGTAGACAGGTAATGAGATAAAGGTGATAGAAAGGACTTCAAGGTTTTAACTTGAATAGCTGGAAGTAAAGGGCGGTGATTTGTGAAGGGAAGGAAATGAAAATAGGAAAAGAGATCCTCATTAATGCCAAAATAAAAAGTCAGCACCCATTTTTGAGAGTCAGGTTTGAGATAAAATCCAATTTATTAGTGATTTTTAAAGGACTCGTCTTTAAAGATTAATTTACATCCTTTGCTGTCAATGTGAAACTGAGTTTTCTTTAGGCTGATTATTGATTTAGATAATGATATTTATATGAATTTTTTTAAAACCAAGTTTTGATAGCTAATATTTAAAAAAAATTGAATTCCTTAAGATGAAATTGAGGTGTGATAGCACATGCCTGTAATCCCAATGTTTTGGGATGTGGAAGCAGGAGAGTCACAAATTCAATCCCAGTCTGGGCAACTTAGTGACTTGGTGAGGCCTTGTTTCTGAAAAATAAAAAGAGTGGGGAGGTAGCTCAGGGCAGATGTAGCTCAGGCCCTGGATTTGATTCTTGGCATCACTTTCAAAACAAGGGGGCACAAAGGAGGGAAGTAATGGAAGGTATTTAAAAGAAGTTGTACTGTTCAGTCACTCTTTTACATTTTTGCCCAGCATTGTTTGATCCTTGAGATCATAAAAATTTTATGCTCTGAAACTTTCTTTGGTGTCTTAGGACTAACAGGATTAAGTACCAGATGTTCCACAGTTATAGCTTCCACAGTATAGCTCCATTTTTTGGCTCTACCTTTGGAGCTATTTTTACCCATAACCTGCATGTCTGGTGTTTACTGTTGATGGCGGATGTTACCCTCTTGAGGCTTATCCACTTCTTAATGTTTGTCTTTACTTTCTTTGTGAAGACTTTTTATTCAGTATTAATAGTTGTAGTTTTTGGAAACTTATTTTGGAATATTGGTTTTCAATTTTTGAGGTGCTGCGTTTGAACCCAGTTCCTCATGTGTGCTAGGAAATGACTTTACCACAGAGCTAAGCCCGCTCCCTTTTCCTTCCCTTCCCCTGTCCTTCCCCTTTCCCTTCCCCTTCCCCTTCCCCATGCCCATCTGCATGCCTGTCCCTGTTCCTGTCCCCATCCCCTCCCCTCCTCTTCCTATCCCTTCCCTTTCATTCCATTCGACTTGCTTTCCTTTTCCTGTTCCTTTTTCTCTCTTGCCCTTCTTTGTCTCCCCTCTCCATCACTCTTGGCTTTTCTTCTTCTCTTTCCTTTTTTTTTCTTTTGGCAGAACCTGGGATTGAAATCGGGCCCTTGCACTTGCCTGGGAACCTGGGAAGCGCTTGTTCTGCTGAGCCATCTTCCCGAACTCTTCTCTTTCCTTTCTATAGTGCAGGAGATGAACCCAGGCTCTCCTACATGTCACATAAAGCCCTGAAGACATAGTTATAGATTCAAGCAAAATTGAGCTTGAAGGTATTGTAGTTCAATAGTGATTTCCCATATACCCTGCTTTCTGTATAGATATTTGTTCCCCTTATCAACATCTCCCACTAGAGGTACTTTTGTCACATTTGACAAACTTACATATTGACATATAATGATTCAAAGTCTGTAGCTTATGTTAGTGTCCTTTTTTGTTGTTGTCCATTTTATAGGTTTGGACAATCCGTATTGACTTATACACATCATTATAATACCATATAGTGTTTTCTTAATGCATTTGGTACAGGTCTATATAGCTCAGGCTCATGATCTTAGTCATCCTCCTGTTTTCAGTCTCCCTAGCACTGGGATTATGTGTGTGTGCCACCACGCCCCACTCAGTCACTAGCTCAACACACCTGGTGGCAGGGCTGTGCTGCTTGCAGTACTGGACATGGAACCCTGGTCCCTGTACTTGCATAAGCAGATGCCTAATCCACTGAGCTATCTCACTGGCCCTCATAAGGTGTTCTAACTACCTTAAAAAATCCTTGTGGTCTATTCTTCCTTCTTAAATTATGGCAGCTACTGATCTTTTTATTGTCTCCAGAGTTTTGACTTTTCTAGAATGTCATATTATTGCAGATTAACTTCTTGCACTTGCTGATAGGCATTTAAGGTTACTTTATGTTTTTTCGTGATTTGATACTCATTTCCTTTTCAGTTCTGAAGAACGTTCTGTAGTCTAGGTGTCACAGGTTTTTTTCTTATTTATTTATTTTTTAATTTTATTGAGAAATTGCAATGAGACAGTTTCAAAACCAATTAATAGGACAGTTTCAATAATTAATACATTGCATGTTGTTGTCTTCATAGTGGTTATTTATAGTACAAGATACAGACATATCCTTTTCAAGCACTCTTAGTACAAATCTTCTCATTGAATTAAGAGAAAGTAGCTGTATATCTATTCTATTTTGTATATACAGATACAAAAAGGTCCCTTATTTGTATTCCCTTTTCTGCTTAGTTTTGTCAGAGATGGGTATTCCCTTGCCATTTAAATATTGTAGGTGTGTGAATTCAGCAAAATAATCCAATATAGTCCAGTAGCCATAATAGTAGTGTGTTATCCATAGGACTGGCAATGTCAGAAGTTGTTGACTTGAGCCTTTTACAGCTCAGCATATTAATATGACTTTTTAATACCTTGTTTTTATACTTTTTTGCTGGATGGTTAAGACCGAGATAAAGCAGGACCTATATAACAAGAAATACAACCTTTGTATCTGACAAGGTCAGTCAAATCCCCTCAGGATTTACCCTGAAACCCTGTACTGCAGTTTTTAGATCCTTTGTCAGTGTCAGCCATGTGGATGAGTCACAGCCATTGCTTGACCAGTTTGCTCTCTGTGAAAGCCTGAGAGAATGCTTTTTCTCCATGTGGCTCTTCTCAGGCATACTTTACATCATCAATCACTTTCTTCTGTGGCCCTATAATCTCCTTGATCAGAAAATTTGGGACACAACTGAGTTACACAATGTTATAGTACAGGTTCTCTTATGTCCTAGGCTAGGGCCAAAATACTGGCTGTCCTTGTAGCCCTTCTTTTTCTCTAATTTTTAGTCTGCAAATTTATAAATTATTAACCCTCCAAAAGAGAAGCTTCATGACATTATTACCCTATAATACAGGCAGTTGAGCTTAAAGCTCACTATCTGTCTGAATATCGAACATCTTAGACATAACATGGAATAGGTATTTTCCACCAAGTGTTAATATATTAAACTTCAAATCCCTACAGAATATGAAGAAAAAATAAATTTAAAAACTATGAATAAACTATTACATATTTTTACACAGAAATTTAGAAATTAACCATATATAGCATTGTAGCAGGACAGTCCTATTACAGTTTTTTTTGTCTCTTGTTTTCATTTTTTACCCTGTTTTTCAAGCAAACATTTATTTGAGAGACAGTATAGCTGTAATTGATATGACATGACAAGCAGTACGTATTAAGACCATAATTACAGGCATTCAAAGCATGACCCTAGTATTACACATTGCTATCTTCAGTGAAGTTGCTTAGTTCACAGGTATCAGCATATGTAGTTAGTCAGGGTGAGATTCCTACCAATTAACTGCTAGTTTAAAAATCCTGCTGAAGATTCTCAGGGTCATTACCTTAACCATCTTGTGCTTATAAATGTATGGTTTTGTCCATGTCCTGTTTCCTAGCTTTTCTCCTTGCTCTCTCTTTGTTGTTTAATCCTTAAGTTCTTGCTTTTCTTTTAATTGTGTTATACCTTTCTCTTTTTATTTCTTCTTTTGAGTTTTTACTTTAGGGAGTCTATACAATATTTACACATGTGGGTGTGGTTTATTTCACTTAGTATGTCTTCAAGTGGCATCCTCTTAAATATAAGCACCTTATCATTCTTTATAGCTGAGTAATACTCCATTGTATAAAAATACCACATCTTTTTCATCCATTCCTCAGGTGACAGACATCTTGGTTGTTTCTTTTGTTTTTTTAAATCCCCTTCACCTACTGAGGGACAGCCCATCAGTACAAACTGTTGTACAATGAAAACGGTCACAGACAATGCATATATGAATGGATGAGACCATGTGCTCATAAAACATTGCAGACACTAGAATTAGAAGTTTATAATGTTTTTGTCACAAAATACTCTTGATTTCCCTCTAGCGACTTAAAAATGTAAAACCATTCTTAGCTCATGGACTGGAGAAAAACAAATAGCAGGTAGCATTTGGCCTATCGTCCACAATTTGGTAACCCTGATATAGATTCTTAAACCTCACATTTTGTATTACTGTGATAGCTCAAATCCTCTAGATATTTCCGTGTGGGGTACTCAAATACAAAAACTTAGTGTAATTTGTATTGGCAAGCTTGTGAAACAGAAAGCAGGAAAGTGAGTAGAAAATGAAAGTATAGTGGGCCCTCAGCACATGAGCTTGATTTTTTTCCATAATTCTGGTCACAAGCCCAGTTGGGTGAGAACCAGAACAAATTCAGTGGTTAATTTAATGTTGATCTTTTTGATTCAGTTTTTGTCCAGTTTGTAATGAGAATCATTTAGCATTCGTTGAGTACCTGCTGTTGTTTGATACTCATACACAAAGTGGTATACAACTTGGCCTTTGTTCCAAGAAGGTGAGAAAGATGGTGGATTTTAAATATCTGTTGGACAATTTTTTGGGGAGGGAGATACTGGGAATCAAACTCGGGCCCTCAACAGCTTAGAAAGTACAAAACCCAAGGAGTTTCCTGTTTGTTGCCACTGTATCTTTGAGGAGTTATCTCCATGATAGAATTGTTGTCTTTTATCCTAGAGAATTAGAAAAATTGTAAAATAATCCTCATCCTGAGAAGTCCATGCTGAGGATGAGGAGCTACACTAACGTGGAAACCTACCAGAGCTTTCTGGTGTT
>PVKA01044568.1:0-16087 GCA_004027165.1 Ctenomys sociabilis | reverse complement strand
ACAGACAGACAGACAGACCGACCCAGTGAACAGGGGTGGGATACGAGGAGGAGACAGAGTAAAGAACATGAAGGATGAACCTGCCAAACCTTGGTATCCCTTCCCTAGACATTTCTAGGCAGGCAGCTGTTGGCAGGCTGATATCAGATTTGAGATGAGTTTGAAGAGGAATAGGGAGATTCTCAATAGGGATAAGACAAGGAGGACAGTATAAGTGTTGTCTTCAATGGACAGCTTAGCTCTGCAGAAATGCCTCTAGGGCCTTCAAACTGATCTGTCCAGCTGAGCAGAGGACAGGAAACAGGAGAACAAATAGCCAGATCCAGCTCATCTTCTTGGCACCTGGGGAAGAGGGGAAGTGGGTGGCACTAGAGGCTGCTGGTTCTGCCTGTCTTCCCACTGCTGTTCCTGTGAGCCACATCAGGGTTGCTGTTTTCCTTCAGTTCCTGCAGGTCAGATGTCCATCTCAAACTGAGAATCATCCCCTGCTTAGGAGAAAGAAAATGAGGTTTAGCACAAAAAGAAAAAGCAAAAGTCTTATGTGGCATTCTCTATACAGAACGGTAAAAAAAAAATCATCTCTGTCATTCTCTGTTGCTTCAGGGAGATTAAAACACTGTGTTGCTCTTTTGCAGATTTTTAATCTGAAAAATAACATCAGCCACAACACCCACAGAGAACAGCACTCTGGAAAATGGACACAAGTGAACTTCCTCAGAGCCCAAGAGCCCCTGTCTCCAGGCTGAACACACAGCAGCTCTACCACTCACCTGGAGGTCCTGCTCTGAGCTCACCCACACTTTCATACACTCAACCAGTCTCAGCAATACAGGAGGCTAAAGGACAGAAAGTTCCAGGCTAGCCTGGGCATCTCAAAATAAAATTTTTTTTTAAGGTTTGAGTCCCAGTAGTATTATCTTAAGGCCCTGGCTTCAAGCTCCAGGGGGGCAAACAAAACAAAATAACCAAAACTCAACTGGAACTGGAGAAAACAGAATGCTGCTGGCTTAAGCCTAGGATCACCAAGAGCAATCACTGCCGTCTCTTTAAGAGCAGGCATCTCCATACCAGCATGCTGCTTCTACAGAGATAAAGAAGCCTCACTAGTGATAAAACTGTAAGAGATGTTTATGTAAATACTAGAGACACTTCTGGAAAACAGGAATGAGCCATGCTGCTATCCTTATACTACAAGAGCATTTTGTGAGAAAAGAGGCCTATTTTCTGAGGGTGACGGGAATGTGAAATGTGAGATTCATTTTGTTTTCTGTGAGGATGTATGCAGGTATAGAGCCTAGTCCAAAAATAGCTGGGAAATCCTCCTGGCATAATCTGATAGTCCTCACTGGGACCTACCATTCCCTGAGGTGTTTTTTTTTTTTTTTTTTTTTTTTTTGCAGAACCAGGGATTGAACTCAGGCCCTTGCACTTGTCAGGGAAGCACTTATTCTACTGAGCCATCTCCTTAGCCCCCATTCCGAGTTTGAAGTGTTCTCCTACCAACCAAACTTAATTATAATTTAGGACCTGAGCCTCCTAAAGCATTTCAACAAACCTTTGGGGAGGAAAGAAAACCTTAGAAACAAACTAGGTAACAGTTGTGAGCAAGGCATCAAGATTTTTCCAAGTACAGGAAATGACATTCAAATTTCCAGAGCCACCCCTTTGTCCCCAGAACCAGCATAACCTTACCAACTGCGTGCTTCCTGTCGTGATTGTTCAAATTGTTCAAATTGTTTACTTCTACTTTGGAGTCTTCAATTAAGGTGCCAGGGCTAGTGACTCCTGGGATATTGGGCAGATGGCAGGGTGGGGTTTGAGCCATGGGAGAATTTCGACGATCCAATAGAAACTTTCGATCATAAATGATTCGGGTTCCTGGAAGATAGGGTGAAAAATAGTTTAAAATATAAGGGGCTACCAAAACATAATATGACCCAAAAATTTAAATTTCATCTAATCCTAGCCCTTAAGGCTTTTACAGTTTACATCAATGGGATAAACCAACCTCCTGACATTTTTCTTTTTCCTTTTTTTTCTGGAGGAGCCCAGGATTGAACTCAGGCTCTTGTGCTCACCAGGGAAGTGCTTATTCCACCGAGCCATCTCCCTAGCCCCTTTGCCCTTTTTCTTTCTCTTCTGGTGGCAACACCTGCTCCTCTTTCCACACCGAGCTTCAACATCACTTCTTCTGTGAAGCCACTTTTCTCCCCCTCCTAGCCTCTCTCCTCATCTCAGTATGCTGTTTCTCCTCGTAGTATCCTGTTTATCATCCTCTGCAGACTTTCAGTTCATTATGCTGGGGCTGTTTTATTTATCTGACCTGTGTTCTATCTAACATTAAAATCTTCAAAAACATTTTTGTCTTTTGAGACAAGGCTGGTCCTGAACTCACAGCAATCTTCCTGTCTAGCCTCCTGAGTGCTGGGATTACAGGTGTGTGCCACTATGTCCAACCAAAAACACTGTTTGAATGAAGGAATGAACATGTGTATGAAAAAATAGCCACCTTTAGGTTAAAAGCTTTCCACAGAAACACTGAGACTGATATACTCCCCAGAGTTATGGTAGAATTCTCTACCAGTCAGCTTTTCAGGAAGAGTTACTGGTGTGTTTTACAAACAATAACCTGAGAGTTATAAAAACCTGCTGTGTATAAGTGGTCAACAGGTATACAGAAGTACTCAACATCAGTAATCATCAGAGGAAGGAAAACATCACACTGAGCTACCACAACAAATCTGTTAGGCTGGCTGTTAGCAAAGGTGGCCCAGGACGAATCCCAGCACTTGGGAGGTAGAGTGTAGAGGATTGTTGATAGCCTTGATTACACAGTGAGTTGAATATTAGCTCAAACTACAACAGAGACCCTCTCAAAAAGTAAAGTAAAACCTTATAAGAAGGCAATGTAGACTGCATGAGTGAGAGTATGAGTGTGTGTATGATCTGCAAGCCCCGCTATTCATGAGGGTACTGAGAACTACAAATTCAAGGCCAGCCTGAACAATCCCCTCGCCCCCACCCAAACCGGGAATTGAACTCAGGCCCTTGCAGGCAAGCACTTATTCTACTGAACTATCTCCCCAGCCCTCAGCCTCAAGAATTTAGAAAAATTTTATCTCAAAATAAAAAATAAAGGTTGGCCAAATAGCAAAAGTTAGTGAGCTAGAGGTCTTTCACTGTTTAATGAGGTTAATACCCAACTACTTAATTTTTTATGCTATTGTGATTATGTCAATAGAATGAAGCATCTGCTTAAGCAGAGCACAGCTGGTGGGGTCTGATTACCCCAACTCCCCCTGCGCCCAGGGCATGTTGAGAGATTGAGACTGGGTATGGTGGCACAGTAATCCCAGTGCCTGGGAGGCTGAAAACAGGAGGATCACTACAAATTCAATCTATGTAGTGAGGCTCTGTAGACCCTGTACCAAATGCATGAAAAGAAAAACTGTGTGTGTATGTATGTAAAACGAGGGGGGAGCAACCTGATATGGACAGAGATGGAGAAGTGCAGTACACACATAGATGCATATTATTTAGCCCTAAAAAGGAATTCCTGTCACCTGTGATTCTATGGGTTAACTTTTGCTAACTGAAATTAGCCAAATAAAAAGATAAAATATATTAAAACCTCACTTGAGGGCTGGGGAGATGGTTCAGTGGAATAAGTACTTCCCTGGCAAGCACAAGGGGCTGAGTTCAATCCCCGGTTCTGCCGGGGGGGTGGGGGGATCTCACTTGGATGTAGAATCTGAAAAAAAAACCAAAATCATAGAGTAGAATAATAGTAGCTGTCAGGAGTAGGGGAAGCAAGAAGAGGCCGAACAAGATACAAGCTTTCAGTTATACTAGGAATTAACCTAATTAAATAGTGAAAGACCTCTAAAATGGAAATTGAATCAGACTGAAAAAAGAAATTGAAGACATTACAAAAATGCAAACACCTGTTCCTCGATAGGCAGAACCAACACAGTTAAATGGCTATTATTTCCAAACCTGATATACACACTTAGTGCAATACCAATCAAAATGCCAATGTCATTTCTCAGAGCTAGAGAAAACAATCCTTAAAAAAGAAGAGACCTAGAACAGCAGAAGCAATCCTGGGTAGCAAAAGCAAAGCAGGTGGCATCACAATCCCAGTCTTCAAGTTACACCACAAAGCTACTGTGATTAAAATAGCCTGCTACTGGCACAAAAGCAGGCATATGATAAATGGAACAGGAACAGAACCACAAATACACAGCTACTTAATCTTTGAAAAAGAGCCACAAACATTCATTGGAGAAAAGATGATTTCTAATACAGTAGTCAGTCCCTTGCTATTTTGCAGTTCGACTTTCATGGACTCACTGTTTGCGGGTTTTCAAAAAATATTAATCTAAATTATTTATCATGGAATTTTTGCAGTACCACAGGATTTTGCAGTATCATACTATATATGTAAGTTATTAAAATTATGGAAATTTATGAGCTTAGAAAGTTTTATAAGAGTATGGGAGATAAAGCCTTAAAATATATATAAATACTAAAATAAATATAACATTGCTACTTTGTTGATTTTTCACTTATTGTGGGGTGTCTGGAATGTAATTCCACAGTAAGTGAGGGACCACTGTAAATGGTGCTAGAAATACTGGATATTCACATGCAGATTGTGTAGACCCATAAATCTTAAAATAGGTTGAAGATCTAAATGTTAAAACAGAAACACTTAATCTGCTACAACATAAAATAGGTACAACTCTTGAAGACATGGGTAGACCAAGACTTTCCGAACAGAACTCCAATGGCATAAGAAGACCGAGAATCAATAAATAGGATCACATCCCATTGAAAAGCTTCTACATACCAAAGAAAACAGTGAACAGACATTCTTGCCATCTATTCCATGGACAGAGGACTAATATCAAGAAAATATAAAGAACTCAAAAAATTAGACTCCCACCCCAATAAAAGACCCAATCAAAACATGGGTAACCACGATGGGGAGATAGCTCAGCAGTATAAGCAAGCACCTGCCTGGCAAGCTAAAGGACCCAAGTTGGTCTCCAGTATTGCATGCTGTGCAGGCCTCAGAAACCAGGTGTTGTGGCACACACCTGTAATTCTAGTGCCAGGGAGGTAGAGACAGAGGATCACTACAAGTCTGAATTGCACAGTGAGACCCTATATCAAATTAAAAATGAGGAGGGGGCTAGCCAGACAGTGCAGCAAATTGAAGCGCCTGCTTAGGCAGGTGTCCCAGGCATGCCATACCAGCCACCCCTGGCGTGTGCTGAGGCATCTGGGACCGAAAACAGGAGGGTCACACATCTGATCTGTGTAGTGAGGCCCTGCATCAAAACACATCAAGAAAAAAAAAAAACCCTTCTCAGAAGTGAGTAAAAAAATGCATGAAAAAATGCTCACCATTACTGGCCATCAGAGAAACGAAAATTAAGGTTACACTGAGCTATCATCTTACCTAAAAAAAATGTCCACCATTAAAAAAATCTAATAATATGTTGGCAAAGACATGGGGGAAAGGGGACTTTGCTACAATGCTGGTGGGGATATAAACTAGTACAACCACTATGGAAATGTGTAATGGCTACTCAAAAAACTGAAAGTAGAAATTCCATGAGCCAGCTATTCCCTTCCTGGCTATTTTACTTAAGAGTTAAAATCTATTACAGAAATACATACATATACCCATGTTTCTAGCAGTACTTAAGAACTGCCAATATTGGAAACAGCACATATGTCCATCAACAGATGAATAGATAAGGAAAATGTGGGATTTATATACAATGCAGCATTACATTGCCATAAAAAAGGATAAACGACGCATTCATAGATAAGTGGATGCAACTTGAGTACAGTGAAGTAAGTCATACAAGCTCAAATACTCCATTGGCCATTGGTTTCTTGTCTAGTTATCACACACACACACACACACACACACACACACACACACACACACAGTGCAAAATATAAGATATAAATATGTCCCTGGCAAGCGCAAGGGTCTGAGTTCAATGGAGGGGAGGGGAGGGGAGGGGAGGGGAGGGAAGGGAAGGGGAGGAAAAAGAGAAGCAAATAGGAAGTAGGGAGAATTTCAAATAAATCCCCAAATTACATATTTCATTGTCTTAGGAAAACTGATACACTAATTTGCTTCATTCATATTTATAGTTTATCTTAAGTCATTGCAAACTTTGTACTATTTGTTTTTTTATAACAATATTTTGTATTTCTTGTACTAAGTACTTTGAACATAAAGTGTTATTTATACCTATTATTCTCTTACTATTTGGATATGACAATTTGTTTTTCATAAAAGGAAAAAAGCGTCAGTTATCAGATGACTACATTCTGGTAACTTAATGTACAGCAATGGCAACTATAGTTAAGAATATTGTGCCATATGCTTTAAGCCTGCTAAGTAATCTTAAATGCTTTTAACACACACACACACACACACACACACACACACACACACACACACAGAGGATAACTACAAGATGACAGAAGTGCTAACAAACTCAACTATGGTAACTGTTTCACTATACATACATACATACATACATAATCAAGTAACATTTTTTCTATTTTTTTTTTTTAATAATTATACCTCAATAAACCTGGGAGTGGGACAGGACACTCACTACCCATTCTTTTTGCCCCTGGTCATGTTTCTAGTGGCTATAAATAAGATATAAAACTATGCAATGCTTAGTGATGCCCGCTGTGGGTCTGGAGCTGCAGCTCTGCTCTGAATTCCCAGATCTGGTTCACTAAGAAAGAAAGTGATGGCCTAGTAATGATATCTGCTAAAGGGGAGACAGTGGAAAGGGGAGTAATAGCCCAGCACATCTGCCTAGCCTGCCTGAATAACAAGTAGTTGGGCTTGCCATTTGATACAGGGAGAAAAACTGACCTCAGGTGGGTGACCTCCAAATGATCCAGGGAACCTCCAAATGACATAGGAAAAATGATCTCCTGACCTGACCCAGGCGAGTTCGTGTTCTCTAAAACCAAAAAATGAATTTTAGGAACAAATGGAAGTTATGAGCAGAATATATTTATTGAGGGAAAGAATGTTCCTATCCGAGAGAGGGACAAGAAGGGGGCCCAAGGACTTTTATAGTGTAAAACCATATGGGGAAAAGGTGGAGAAAATGAGAACCTGCTTAGGTGGATGTGGGGTGGGGCAAAACTATGGTCAATCAATGGGATTACAAGCACCACTGTTCAGGTAAAACTGATTATGCCCAGACCAAATGGGGAAGCGAGTCACATAGCAAGCGGGCATGAACGAAGAACAGGACTTTATGAGGTAGCCATCCAGTAGTAGTTGGATTAATGATTCTTCGGTCTCCCTCAGGATGATGATCAATCTCGGATGCCAATCTTTAGGGAGGTTGTTATTTGTTTGATCTTCGGTCTTTAGGTCTGGTCCACAGTGGGAGCATTCATCCCTCCCAGAGTTGCAAAATATCTGGTCTTCTGTGTTATCTTTTTTTTTTTTTTTTGCCTTTTTGAGACAGGGTCTCACTATGCAGTTCAGGCTGGCCTTGAACTCACTTTGTAGCTCAGGCTGGTCTTGAACTCACAACAATCCTCCTGCCTCAGCCTCCCAGTGCTGGGATTACAGGCCTGCGCCACCACGCCCGGCTTCTTCTGTGTTATCTCTTTTGAGGGCCTGGCCCTACCTGATTGCCTAAAATATTTCACTCAGCTGCCTACAATGCATTCACAATGGGTTTAACTCAGAAAAACCTGTCACAGTAAATTATACTCCTCAGTATAGATGCAGAATCTACTTAATACTTGTTGTTAGTGATGTCAGAATTACCTGGGGTGTACTAAAGTACAGGGTCTGATTCTAGCTGATATCCTCCCATACGGCAATGGTTAACACCCCAGGAAATGGAGAACAAGCTAACATTTAAAATGTGAGGAAGTTGGACCGGGGTGATAGCTCAGTAAAATAAGCACCTGCCTGGCAAACGTAAGGTCCTGAGTTCAACCCCCAGTACGTAAGTAAATAAATAAGAAGAAAGAAAGATGTGAGGAAGCAAGTGGAAAAAACCCAAAACATGTGCTGCAAGGATGGAAACACCAGCCTTCCCAAAGGAGGTAAGTAACAAATACCTTTTTTTTTTTTTTTAATATTTATTGCTGAGGCTATTTTTCTAAGGTTTTTTTTTTTTTTTTTTTTTTTTTGCAGAGCCAGGGATTGAACTCAGGCCCTTGCGCTTGCCAGGGAAGTACTTATTCCACTTAGTCATTTCCCTGGCCCCAGTAACAAATACTTAACCTAAATAAAGTATTAATTTTAAACTAGCTTGGGAAGTTTAAAAGATCAGTGATTTTCTTAAAGTTAATGTCTGCAGCAATTTCTGACACTTACGCATGAATGCCAGTAAGTCAGTCATTTCCTTCCGTTAGAATGGAAAATAGTCAAGCTTGCCTTAAGTGAGTCAAGGCCAATAAAAAGGCTACCCCTCTCCATGCTCAACAATCAGAATTAAATACTAAATGTATTTTCTACAGAATGGGAAAGAAGGATTTAACTGTCCCAGGATGCAGAAAAACCACAAGAATGTCCTCAGGTGGGCATCTATTTAGCACATGAAGGTATTCCAAACAATTTCCTTAAGGCTTTCAAACCAAAGGATGGCAACTTTCTTTTCACTATTTCTATAGCTATACTACACAGTCACATTTTCAGTTTAGGAATGAAAATAAAATGTGGCTTCCAGCCCCTCCACAGCAAATAAGTAAAAACATTGTGCTACATTTAGAAACTACTAGGACAGTATTGACGGGCTGTGATCTTCAGATATTTGCATTAGAATCGTTTGGGGTGCTTGTTAAAAATATTCTAACTGAATCAGAATTCCTGCAAGGAAAAAAAAGGATTCCTGTAAGAACACAGAAATCTTTTTTTTATTGTCTCCCAGGTCATTTTTAACATTTGCTTTACCCACCTAGACCTCTTTCCACACTACCACAAGCTTATCTCTGAAGAGTGGGAGTCAGCTGTCCAAAAAAAAGGACTGCAATGGTCTCTGCCATTTATCTATTATAAAGCAACAAGGTAGGAGGCAGGGGGTACAGCAAGCAGTTTATTCAACAGGCGCCTTTAACATCTGCCCTAAAGCACTGTTTTCACCAGAGGTGGGGAGAACGGGAAGGACGATGGTGCTGGAGGGAGTGTCACTGTCCCTGTACAAATGGATGGAGGGAGCTGTTTTTTGAGTTGTTTCTAGTTGGCTTCAAGACCTGCACACCAGTACATTTTATAAATTACTTAAATCTCATAGTCATCTTTTACGGCAAGAAAATAGCTTTAGAAATTATATGAAAAGTTAGGTTATGCAATATTCTCAGAAACTCTTCCTGTTCTTACAGCTAAGAAGACTCAAACACAAGGGCCATGCCAATCCCCACCCCCAGCAACCAGGGATTGAACTCAGACCCTAGTGCTTGCCAGATTTGCTTTTTGAGAGAGGGTCTCCTGTGCAGCCCAGGCTGGCCTTGAGCTCTCAGGGCCCATTTGCAACTGCACTCAACACCAGGAGCTTAGCAGAAGCCTTGCAGACTAGGAACACTTGGAGAAATTGGAAATCATTTGTTCCTGGTTTAAAGATGACACAAATTCTATGAACTCAGGTAAAATTTTAGGACAATGAAACTAGGAATTTATCTAGCATTACTACCCTTTTTTACTTTGAAAAACATAATAATAACTGGAGGGGGGAAGGATGGCTCAGTGGAATAAGCACTTCCCTGGCAAGCGCAAGGGCCTGAGTTCAATCTCTGGTTTGTTCTGCCAAAACAACAACAACAAAAACAAAAAACTGGAAAAGACTTCTATAAATTATGAGGAACAAAGCATCCATGCAGCAGAAAACTTGGTTTGACTTTCAGGTAAATAGTTCAATTATTATATATATATAGATAGATAGATATTAATTACAAGCTCTGGTAGGTTCTATAAATGAAAAATTCTGCTTGGTTTTTTTCACCAGTCTGTGCTGGCGTGCTTCTAATGCTATCAGAACCACCTGGATCAATGGTTGCCCGTGTGAATGCTCTAGTATTTTCCACATGCTGCACCCAGCTCCATATACTGCTGCTGTAGAGGTGGACACCAGTTTTGGCCAACATAGCACTGTACTTTACTTCAGACTTCCTCAAGGCTGGGCAGGTGTTGCCAAGGATGATCAATTTCGCTTTGCCCTGCCTGATCATCTTCAGCAACTGCTTGTATCCCAGCATGTATTTTCCACTTTTCCTAACAAGTTGGAGCCTAGAATTGATGGATTCCAAAGATTTTTTTCATCTTCTTTGTGGCCACCATCTTCCTGCCTTAGGTGCAGACAGCCTCAACCAGAAGCAGCCGCCAAGATGGTCAGGGAGCGAGAAAGGCAGCTAGTTCAATTATTTTATTATTGCTGTTATTTTTGTATTTTAGGGAAGGCTCTATAGGGTATTCAGGGTCTCACTACTAGATTGGACTCACAGTGATCTCTGCCTGTTTGCAGCCTCTAAAGAGCTGGGATTATTACAGGCCATGCCACCATACCCGGTCTCAATTGCCACCTCAGCACACCCCATAGGTGGGGTGGGCACAGCAGGCCCAGGGATGGAACCCAGGCCCCTGCACCTGCTTATAGGCACTTTAATCTGCTGAGCTATTTGGCGGGCCCTGGTTCAATTATTTTAGATGGAAGAATTTCTAATATGGATTTAAAATTTTTATCGTTTTTTCAACCTGTTTTTTTTTTTTTCCCCATAACAGCTTTCGAAGTATAATCAATGTACAAAATTAAAAATACTTATGTTTTGTTTTTTCCTTTTTTTGAGATAGGGTCTCTGTCTGTAGTCCAGGCTAGCTTAAAACTCATGATGATCCTCCTGCCTAAGTCTCCTGAATGCAGACGAACAAGGAAGTGGGCAGCACAGATTCTGCCCAGACACAGGAGATGCAGAAGAACTCCTAAGACAGCTATGACTTTGTGGGGCTGATAAGATACAGGCTTTAAAAAATATCTTTGTTCAGGCAAAAGTATAATTTATCTACTTTCAGTATATAATGCAACAGTTCTAAAATATACTTATAGAACTGTATAATTACTATTATAATTTTAGAACATCTTCATTATCCCCTCAAACTGTCCCTTCCTCTTGCCCTAAGAAGCCACTAATCTACTTTTCTGTAACTTGACTGTTTCGGATATTGCACATAAATGGGGGGGAAAATATATATATATATATACAATTTTTTTAAATAACGGAACTGCATTTTTGTGACTTTCACGTTTTCAAAGCTCATTTATAATGGTAGCACCTATCAGCACAAGTGGTCCCTGATATGGAATGGCCCAACTTATAAATAAATTTTCACCTGACAGTATGAAAACTTAACAATTCAGTAGAAGCCATACTTAGAATTTGATCTTTACTAGACCTAGTGATGTGCAGCATGATACTCTTGCGATGGCAGGGCAGCTACAGTTTCCAGCCAGGCACATGACCAAGAGTAAACAACAGGGGCCGGGGAGATGGCTCAATAGAATAAGCACTTGCCTGGCAAATACAAGGGCCTGAGTTCAATCCCTGGTTCAGCCAAAACAAATCAACAAACAAACAAAAAAAACAGTAAACAACCCATTCTAATACATGCATTGCATTGTGGTGCTATGACATTTGGTGAGCTAAAAGGCACACCCCACTGCAAAAGGAATATCTGTACCTCATTTTACTTTTTTTGGTTAATACATTCATATATACTTGTGAAATACAGTGCATGTTTTGATCCACATATAAGATAAGTAGCAATCAACTCAAGGTAATTGGCATAAGCACCACCTTAAGCTTTCAGACTTTCTTTCCTCATTGTTATTTTGTGGTAATGGGACTGAACCAGGGCTCTATCCTGAGCTACATCCAGGATCAGGATGGCCCTGGTTTTTGATCAGGGTCTTGCTAAGCCACTTAGGGTTGGCCTCAAACTTGCAATCATTCTTTCAGCCTCCCAAGTAACTTGGATTACAGGTATGTATATGCTTGGCAAATTTATCTTTTTTTTTTTTTTTTTTTTTGAGACAAGGTTTCAGTATGCAGTTCAGGTTGGCCTTAAGCTCACTTTGTAGCTCAGGCTAGTCTCGAACTCACAACAATCCTCCTGCCTCAGCCTCCTGAGTGCTGGGATTACAGGCATGTGCCACCACGCCTGGCTATCATTTCTTGATGATGAGTGAAAATAATCCTCTTCTGATGCATTATTATTTTTTAGTACCAGGAAAAATTTAGGACCTTGTGCTTGCCAGGCAGGTGCTATGCCAGTGAGCTATATCTCTCACACTCTAATGTATTATTATTAATTATACTCATGTACACCATTTCTCCTTGCCAACTACTGCTTCATTGTACAGTAGCCCCCTTTCTCCTGACTTCATTTCTCTTGTTTTATTTTTTATATATTTGGTACAGGGTCTCATTATGCAGCTCAGACTCATGCTGGGACTACAGGCCTGCAGCACCATGCCCCATTTCAGTGGCCAGCATGGCATATGGTACCAGGGAATTAAACCTGGATCCTTGTGCTTGCAAGGCAGGTACTTAGACCACCCAGCTATATATATATCCCTAACCCCATAAATGCTGATTTAAACAATTTTTTTTTTTTTTTTTAAATAACAAAGAACGGCTTGAGAGAAAAGAGGTAGACAGCTATGAGGTGGGAGGGGGCTTCAGAACTGAAAGGTCCTCATCCATAGATATCCACTCTCTTGGGCATATACCTAACAGTGTAATTGTTGAATCACAGGACTCCACACTTCATCTTTCAGGGGGCTGCTGGACTACTTTCCAAAGTGGCTGTACCAGCTCTACATTCCAGTCAGCAGTGTAAGGGTTCTAATTCCATACCCTGCAGCTGTTGTGGCAAAACTTGGTATTATCTTTCTGATTGCAGCTATTCTAATGGAAATGAGGTCGTTTTCTCAGTGCAGTTTGATTATAATAGAAACTTCCTGGGTGGCTAATTACTTTGAGTATGTTCTTTTCATGTGTTTGATACTCCTCTCAACACAGAGAAAGAGTATGCAAATCTTTGCCATTTTAAATAAGGCTTTTATTGTGTTATAATCATTCTTTATATATTCTGGGCACAAATCCCTTATCATATATAATTACATTTTCTCCTATTCTATGGACTATTTTCCTTAATGTTCCTCTTCTTTTTTAATATATTTGGTTGCTGCAGGGTCTCACTATGCAGTTCAGACTTGTGGTGATCCTCTTTACTTTCAGCCTCCTAGCGCTGGGATTACTGGTGTGCACCACTAGCCTGGAATCTGACTGGCTCAGCGTGTGTGTGGGGGGTAGGGCTTGCACTGGCATCGCATGTGGTGCTGGGATTGGGTCCTAGCCCCTGTGCTTGCCTAAGCAGGCATTTTAGTTCACTGAGCTGTCTTGCTGGCCCCTCCTTGAAGCACAGAAATTTTAAACTTTGATTTTTAAGTCTAATTTATGTTTATTGTTGCTTGTACTTTTCTGGTGTCATATCTAAGAAACCGTTGCCTACACCAAGGTCATAAACGTTCCTGCCTTTTTTCTTCTGTGAGAACCTCAGTTTTACTTTTTTTTTGCGGGGATGGGGGGCTGTGGAGCTGAGTTTTGCTGAAGATCAGCAAGTCATGGTCTTTACAGTTTTTTCCTGTTAATTTTATTCCAGTGACCCATATGTCTGCCCATATGCTAATAATACAGTCTTGATCTGTAACAAGATGTGAAATCCATAAATATAAGTCCTTCAATCTTCATATTTTCTTTTAAAGATTATTTTAGTGATTTTTAAGTCCCCTAAAGCTCCATATGAGTTTTAGATCAAGTCCCCAAAGCAGCCAGCTGAAATTCTTTTTTTTTTTTTTTTTAATTTATTTATGTATTACAGTGTCTCACTACACATCACAGACTCTTTTTTTGCGGGGGAGGTCAGCTCAGCCCGCCCTGGGGGAGGGGCTGGCATGGCATGTGGTGCTGGGGATCGAACCGCGGTCCCTAAGAGCTTGCCTAGGCAGGCGCTTTAGACCGCTAAGCTATCTTGCCAGCCCAAAGGTGCTTTCTCTCTTTTTTTTTTTTTTTTTTCTTTTCTTTTCTTTTTCTTTTTGGTGGAACCGGGGATTGAACTCAGTCAGGCCTTTGCACTTGCCAGGGAAGTGCTTATTCCACTGAACCATCTCCCTGGCCCTCAGCTGAAATTGTAAAGGGGACTGTACTAAACATATACATCAATTAAGGGAGCATTACGTCTTAAATATTATACCCGATAAGTCATAAATATCAAATATCTTCCCATTTATTTCAGTCTTCTTTCACCAATGTTCTTTAGTATAAAGCTCTGTACTTTTGATTACATTTATTTCTATCTATATTAATTTTGAGGAACTGAAAATAGAACTGGCTTTTTAAATTTTAATTCCGGATTGTTCACTATGGGTGAGATATAATTGTTTTTCTATAATGATCTTGTGTCCTGCAACCTTGGTATTAACTGTAGTGGTTTTCTGAAGTCCTTTATTTTTTTTGAGGAACCGGGACTTGAATTCAGGCCCTTGAGCTTGCCAGGGAAGTGCTTATTCTACTAAGCCATCTCCCCAGCCCTGGTTTTCTGTTTTGTTTTGTTTTTTAATGTATTTGGCAGAGGGTCTCACTACACAGCTTAAAGTAGTGATTCTATTTTCAGCCTCCCCTGTGTTGGGATTACAGGTGTGCGCCACCACACCAGGACTAGGCAGTGCTGGTGCAACGTGTGGTGCTGAGTATGTAGTATTTTTTTTTTTTTCCTTAAAAAAAAATATATTCCTGAAATACATTTGGTCTTGAATGGCACACATAGTAAGTAATTCAGAAGAAAAGATACACTGAGGAAATAGGGTCTTAATTGAAATTGCTAGCAAAAAATTCTGGAATTGGCCCATCAGGAATAAGGATTCTTTAAAAAAGAAAAAAAAAAGGGTGCCGGGCGTGGTGGCGCATGCCTGTAATCCCAGCACTAGGGAGGCTGAGGCAGGAGGATTGTTGTGAGTTCGAGACCAGCCTGAGCTACAAAGTGAGCTTAAGGCCAGCCTGAACTGCACAGTGAGACCCTGTCTCAAAAAAGACAAAAAAAATAAAAAAATAAAAAAAATAAAAAAGAAAAAAAAGGAATAAGAATTTTATGGTACAAGGTACCAGACTACTCAAAAATCTAAAAGTATTTGTAAGAAGTTAACATTCTGGCCATGGTGGCACATGCCTGTAATCCTAGCACTTGAGAGGCTGAGGCAGGAGGACCACTGTGAGTTTTGAGAACAGCCTGGGCTATAAAGTGAGCTCCAGGGGCTGGGGAGATGGCTCAGTGGAATAAGCGCTTGCCTGACAAGCACAAGAGCCTCAGTTCAATCCCAGGTTCCGCAAAAAGGAAGGAAAGGAAAGGTTAGGTTCCAGACCAGCCTGAGAATGGCTCAAAAGGAAAAAACAAAAAGAGCTAGAATTTTACTATGAATAAAATGTCACGCTGCTCATGGTGGGGCATGTCTGTAATCCCAGCACTAGGGAGGCTGAGGCAGGAGGATTGTTGTGAGTTCGAGACCAGCCTGAGCTACAAAGTGAGCTTAAAGGCCAGCCTGAACTGCATAGTGAGACCCTGTCTCAAAAAGACAAAAAAATAAAAATAAAATAAAAACAAAATAAAATGTCAGGAAAAAACATTTTAATTTCCTTTATTGGATATTGGTTTTATTATAACAATATAAAAATTCCAGGATAACTGACTAAAAAGCTAAATAGTTAAGGTTTCCTACACTCATGAATGGTTAGAAATACTTTTTTTGACGTGTGGACCTTCTGGTTAATTCATTTTCTTAAAACTGCCTGGCACATTTTTGCCAACCCCAATATAATCAACAAATGCAACCACAAATAACTAGACAAACTTAAATTCCTTAAGAAAAACCAGGGGCCGGGGAGATGGCTCGGTGGAATAAGCACTTCCCTAGCAAGTGCAAGGGCCTGAGTTCAATTCCCCGTTCCACAAAAAAAGAAA
>PVKA01044567.1:0-16090 GCA_004027165.1 Ctenomys sociabilis | reverse complement strand
AAACATGCACAATAAATAAAAATCCATACTGAGCCACTTTGGTTTCCCAATGGGGAATACAATTTTTCTCTTTTCAGTTGTTCAAATTCTCAAGTCCTAAAATTTCCACTGCTCTGGGAATTCAGTTTCTAGCAACTACTGAGTTGCTGCTTTCGACTGACTGAAAGGAGTGGGGTAACTGCTGCCTTCTGAACATTTTAAAAATGTTTATTCTTAAAATATATAAATATATATGTACATATTTGGCAAGTTTACTGCTCATGTTAAGATTGTAACATCTTTGCTCACCCTTGAAAAGCTAATATTTTAAGATAAAGAGTCTCATCATGTGTTACTGGCTTCCTCAGAGTATCTTTCACTTGAAAATGCCCTGTAACCGAGGAGGAACCTGCCATTATCACTGTTTTTCCCACTTAAAAAAATTACAACTGATTTATAATATTAGCTGGACCCACATACCAGGGGAAAAACATTTGGGGGCCAATAAAATGTTTTTCTCATGAAAGAGAGGCTGATTGTTTTATTTTTCTAGGCAATTTTCTCATCTTTGTAGTTGATGATCATTTGTCAATGATGATAGAACATTGTTATTTAGTCCTTTTTTTTTTTTTTTTTTTTTTTGCGGAACTGGGGATTGAACTCAGGCCCTTGCGCTTGCCAGGCAAATGCTTATTTTACTGAGCTACCTCCCCGGCCCCCTATTTAGTTCTTTATTTCCTAAACTCAGATGAGACTGACAGGGTTACATGAAACAGATTCTCTGAGTTGCACAGTGACCTCTTTCTGTGCAGTGGGTGGTGGCAAACGCCCAGGCACTGCTCTGTGCTCTCTATATTGGTGATGATGTATCTAAGGTCCAAGTAGGTCAGTGCCGGACCATGTGGACTGTGGTGTTTCTCGTTTTCCCTCCATCATCTCTGTGTGTCTCTTCCTCCTGGCTTAAAAAGTGTTGAATTCTGGGACCAAAAGTGCTGGTGGGCCAGCGTATGCTAAAGCTGTGCAGCACATCCACAAGAGCATAAGTGACATATATATTCTACTTCCCAGTGGATTTTTATCATGCCAAGTGGATCATGGATAGAAACCTGAGAAATAAAAATTTTATATTCTTTTATGATTGAAGTTTTCAACCTGAAAATATATAAGCAGCAGTTCGCATATGCATAAAACTTATCTTCAAAGACAATTAACACAAATTAAACCACATGCAACTTTCATTATTTGTAGATTTTACTTAATGTCCAAAGTGTTAGATTGATCATAGATTTTTAAAGTATAAAATGTCTGCATTTCAAAATAATAATGACGAGTGCACTGTTATCTAGCCTGATAATTCTGTGTGGCTGCATTAGCTGGCTGGTCTCTGTCCTGACCACACATGGTGGCCCCAGGACATATTGCCACAGCCAGTGGGCACAAGGTTTTCTCTCTCTGGTCAGTGCAACTAAGGGTGGCTTTCAAGGCAAGTGGGTCTGAAGCCCCTGGGCTGGAGACCTCACAAAAGAAGGTGAAACTCCCAGGACATATGCTGCTCTCTGCTTGACCAAGATGCCACAAGGACAGGGTGAGCACTGCCATCTGCAGGACTGGTTCTGTTCCCAAACACCCAGTTTGCATTTTGTAATGGTATTGTAGGGTGTTAGTGTAATAAGAAATCTCAGGAAAGAGGATTATTTTGTGAAGGTTATTCCTTCCCTTTAGTCTTTCTTTTCCTAAAATAGAAGACATTTTATTTATTTATTTATTTTTAAATGTATTTGATTGTTACAGGGTCTCACCAAAAGCTTGGACTTGGGGTGATCCTCCTGTTTTCAGCCTCCCCCGCGCTGAGATTACAGGCGTGTGCCACCATGCCTGGACTCTGTGGCTGGCTCAGCCCACCCTGGAGGCGGGGCTGGCAGGGCTCGTGGTGCCTGGGATCGAACCGCAGTCCCTGTGTTTCCCTAAGCTTGCATAAGCAGGCATTTTAGTCTGCTGAGCTATCTTGCCCATCTAAGAAGAATTTTTAAAATAAAAAGTCACCCAATAGCTTTTCCTCTTTGGGCAGTCACTTTCTGGCCACACAAACACAATGTCTGCTCTCAACTTTGTGCCTTGTCACCAAAAGTCATTAGCTAGTTGGACTTAACAGGGAGTCACTGAGCATCAGAGCTAGGAAGTAACACAGGGGGTGGCTGTGTCAGCCTTTCTTGAAAGCCCCAGGCCCCGTGCATCCACTAGCTGCTGGCATCACGCAGCCTCACTCCATCTCGGGGATACAGCTTCAGTAATGAACCAATCCTGGAAGAACCTGGAAGAACCATGGAAGGCAAAGGCAGCCAGAAGTTGGAGAGGGGGATAGATGTAATGATTGTGACATGAAGAATGCTGGAGACATTTGACAGGAGTCAAGGGCAAGACAAACTACTTAAGGCCTTTGTGACCTGGAATGTGATCTTTAGAAATCAGGTGTTTTTATTAACTTAATATCTTTAGCTGAAATGTGGGTTGCTCCTTGGGTGTTGTCTGCCTTGGTGAAAATTAACAGTTTAAAAATAATTCCTTCAGGGGGCCAGGAAGATAACTCAGTGGAATAAGTGCTTGCCTGGTAAGTGCAAAGTCCTGAGTCTGATCCCTGGTACTGCCAAAAAAAAAAAAAAATCTTTCACCCATGTTCACATCATTTACAATTGCTAAAAGATGGCAGCAACTCCTACTTCTAAGTGTGAATTCATCAACAGATATGATGCATGCATAGATGGAAATAATAATCTGACAAGGAAGTTAATTCTAACACATACTACAACATAGATGAAATTGGAAAATGTCTTGCCAAGCAAAATAAGCTAGTTATAGAAAGACACATATTGTAGGATTCCATTTACAATAGGATAACCAAGAATACTCAGACTCCTAGAGACAAAAAGTATACCCCTGCTCATCATGGACTCGGGGAAGGAAGGAAGAAAGGAAGGAAGGAAGGAAGGAAGGAAGGAAGGAAGGAAGGAAGGAAGGAAGGAAGGAAGGAAGGAAGGAAGGAAGGAAGGAAAGGAGGGAGGGAGGGAGGGAGGGAGGGAGAAAAGGGAGGGAGGGAGGGAGAGAAGGAAGGAAGGGAAGAAGGAAGGAAGGAAGGAAGGAGAGAAGGAAGGGTGCTTAGTTATTTATTTATGACCTCAAAGTTTTAGTTAGGAAAAATGGAAAAATTTCTGCAGATCACTCTGAGGGCCGGCCAAATAGCTCAGCATATTAAAGTGCTTGTAAGCAGGCACAGGAGCCAGGTGTTCAATCCCTGGACCTGCCATGCAGGTCCCACCCTGGGGCAAGCTCAGATGGCAATTGAGACTGGGTGTGCCCATAATCCCAGCTATTGGGAGGGTGCAAACAGGAGGATCACTATGAGTCCAATCTAGTAGTGGGACTCTGAACACCCTGTAGACCCTTCGCTAAAAAAAAAAAAAGATGTATCATTCTGTTGAGGGCAGAAAAATGGTTACAACGACAAATTTTGTTATCTTTATCTTTGACAAACATTTTTAAAAAATTGAAATACTTTGTGATCTACACAGTATACACTCCGTTATTCATCCCTGGTCCCTTGAGTTCAGATTCTCAACATGGGTTCATGTAGACAAAACAGCAGCAAGCTTAGTGGGTGCAGAAGCTTCGTGGTGCCACCTGCTCCCCACTGTGAGCATCAGGTTGGTCAGATGCCTTCTCTTCCCTTTCTTCTGGCAGCTCAGTCAGTACTTGTTGAATGAGGACATAAACTAATTTGGGCATAACACATAAAATACATGGCTCCTGGTGTCCAGGATGGGTTCTCTGCTTTCAGTCTCTGGTTAGGAACCAGAAGGTGGCTTGTTGGAGAAAACCTCCGTGAAAAAACTCTGCTCAGACCCAGGGGCAGCTCAAACCCAGGGAGCCCTACTGTGCAGTCTCAACTTCCTCTCCATGTAAGCTGTGCTGTTGATACTGTTTTAAGGTCTGGTTGGAAAAATATTTTATCATTCTTATTTTCCTGGTTATATACTTTGGTATCTTGGAATAATAACTAATGATAATAGTGTAGCTTTTGTCCTAGTGTAAATGGGGTTTGATCCCTGCTGCTTAGCAGCTTTTGAAATTAGATAATTTTCTTTAATAGCATGAGTCTTAGGGTCGTTGTTCCATAAGTCTAGATTATAACTACTTCCCAGATTTTGCTGATGGATTTAATGAGATAAAATATGTATAAAATACATAGCAAAGTTCTGGCATTATATGAGGAATTTGGTAAGTGTTAGTTTTTCTTCTAGTGCAGGTTTGAGGTGACCAATATGGTTAGATTTCTGCTTTTCTTCACACGCAGGCAATATACAATGTTCTCCCCAAATTTTATCCTCTTCAATGCAGTACTTCCATCGGTATTTGTTGGCTAAAATTAAAATGAAATTATACCTCTTTAAATAGAGAAATTTGCTCTTCATCAAGGTTTTATGTACACATTAGTATATATTTTCCATTTTAAATGCCCAGTGCCAGACATTTCCAGAGTTGGATGTCCAAGCACAGGAAGTCTACCTACTCACTTAGATACAGGTGGCAGATTCTCATTTGCCAAACACCCAGGCAGTCCAAGCCTTCCTCACACTCATGAAACTCCCAATTGCTCATTTGATGGGTCTGCAGGGACAAGAAAAATATTAAAATTTCTCTGTTGATTGAAGGCAAATTTTTTCCTGTTCTTTTGCTTAGAATATTTTATTGAGAACACTTCCCTTTATGAATTTTTCTTCTGTCTCTTTCATATGCATGCTGTATATTTTTTCATTTCACTTCTTTGTTTCCTTACACTCTAGGTTTCTTGTAGGCCACGCCTTCTCTTTCCTCCTCCTCCTCCTCTTCTTCCTCTTCCTCCTCCTCTTCTTCTTCCTCTTCCTCTTCTTCTTCTTCTTCTTTTTCTTCTCCTCCTCCTCCTTCCTTGTGATTTTGCAGTTTCACACTTAGATCATCAAGGATCTCCCACATACTACTTTTATGATGCAACAGCAAACAGAAACCCCAAAACAACACCCAGGATCTGGAGGCAGATTTACTTTATGTTGACAGGCACTGATCAGGATCATTCCCAAAATAGCAGTCCGCAAAGATCGGGAGAAGGAGGCTCTTATGGAGTTGAAAAGGGAAGTGCAGAGGCAGAGTACGAGGCTGTCTTTGATTGGTCCTTAGAGTATTCATCAAAGTAAACAGCTGTGCATTACGGTGACCAGATGTTTCTGAGATAGAAGTATTAGTAGCACGCAACAGGAGCTCTTACCTGGTAACAGACTAGTGAGGGGGGATTTCCTGCTACAACCCAGGCAACCTGTTGTTTCCATTTTGACCTACATTTGCTTTACTGTTTATCTTCTTTAATATTCTTTGACTCACTTGAGAATTAGCTGTAGATGTTCTGCCCCTTCCTCTCTAAACATTTTAACAATGCCAAAGCTCCTTTTCCTAACACTTTTCTAAAATGTTCCCTTTTCTATGTATTTATTACTTTGTGTAGATCAGATTTATATTAATATAGTTGTATATAGTTTTACCTTATTCCATGAATTACAGTCTGTTAATATTACCATTATCCCTTGCCCTAAATTTGGCCAGTGGGAGCCCTTTAATTTGGTTCTTATGTCCTTTTGATAAATCTTTATCACTCTGGGAGTTTCTCTACTTTCTGATAAACCAAATGTATAGACTTATCTTTTAGATTTCCTGCCCCAGGCTTGGAAGTCTTATTTTTCCAAGTGGCCTAAGTTCATTTTAATGCAGAACCATACTTAAAAACAAAGGTCTACCCAGGCATGGTGGTGAATGCCTGGGAGGCTAAGATATGAAGATTGCAAATTCAAACCCAGCCTGGACAATTTTGTGACTTAATAAGACCATGCCTCCAAATTAAAAAAAAAAATGTAAAAAGGAGCTGGATGGAGAAGCCCCTCAACCACTAGTGTTCAACCAGTAGTACTGAATGAAAAAGAAGGCTAGTGGGGAGGAAGAAAGGAAGAATGAGCACTGGTCTTGATAGGTAGGTGTCTGTTATTCTTGGTGTATCTTCCTAATTTAGCCTTCTAGACTTCCTGAAGAAAGCAACATGTGAGCATGCGTGCAGGAGAGGCTTACTGCTGTTTCCTTCCTTGGTTATGACCATCTATCATTTCTGTACCTGTCTACCTACCTGCCATCATCTAAAATGACAGTGGTGCTGATGTCTCAACTTGTAGCCCAGCACTACATATATAATTCTTTTTTTTTTTTCTTTTTATGGTTCTTTGTTTTACAGTGAAATGCCTGGGTATACTAGCATCAATATTCTTAGTTATTTCAGAAACTTCTTCAGAAGGTATTTCAGGACACATGGAAAATAATGAAAATTTCTTTTTTTATACCACTGTGAAAAGCAAAGCTACTAATTATTGTTCAATATTTCTTTATTGCTTTTAAAAGAAAATAGATGTACAGTGAGGTATAACAAACGTCTATACTCAATTCTATGAGTTTTGACAAAGACATGTACTTGCATTACTGTATCCTTCTAAAGACACTGAGCACCATCTCCATCCCAGGAAGATTCTTTGTTCCTTTTCCAGCCCAGTCCCCTCCTGGGCATGATACTTTTATCTGCTACAGGACTTCATGCAAATGTAGTCATTTAGCTGTTCTTTCCTGTGTCTGGCCTCTGTCAGTAGGCATAAAGCCCACGCCCTTCATCCCTGTTGGTGATTTTTTCCTTTTCCATGGATGAGCACCATTTTATTATACCACAGTGTGTGTCCTCAGGCTGGCTACAGGTTTTTGTCTATTATGAATAAGCTGTTTTAATATTTCCATACGTCTTATTTCTCTTGAGTATGTATGTAAGTAGAATGGCAGGGCATAGGGCAGGGAAATGCTCAGCTTCAAACAAAACTGATAGAATTTTTCTAGAATGATTGTACATTTTCCAATTTTAATAGAAAATTTTGGAGCATTCTAGTGTGTGAGGCCAGAAGTGCAGTCACACAAGCGGTGCCAGTCGTGTCTGAGCACGAGTCCCTCCCTCCGTTCCCTGGTGGCCGCCGGTATTGAGCACTTTCCCACACGCTGTCGCCCCTTGCGGGAAGAATCTTCCTTTGTGAAGCACCTGTTCAAAGCATTTTCTTCTGAGTTGTTTGTCTTTTTATGTTGATGCATAAGAACTCTTTCTATGATTTGGGAATAATTCTTTGTCAGATATATGTTTTGTAAATATTTTCTCCCAGTCTGTGCTTGGAAATTACCAAGAACTCATGCCAAATTAGTCACTTTGAAGTTAGTTAAAACCAACCACAAAAAAAAACCAAAGGAAATGAGACATCCATAGGAAAACAAAATATAGTAGGAGTCTCTTTTAATTACAATATGCATGGCCTTCTTTTTAGTACCAGGGCAGCGATCCCAGTTTACTGCAGAGCAAGAAGAAGCGGTAAAGCAGAAAAAGTGTACCTTGTAAGACGACATTTACCTTCAGGCCTCCTCCTCAGTGATGTGCATTTTAATTAACTTCCTCATATTTAACTTGTATCTTACTTAGCCATATCTTTGGAATAGGTGTTTAAGATCTTCTAGATTTGGCAATAAATATTATACACAATTTGCTTGTTTTTCTAAGTTCTGAATCTTGTTGAGACATAAGGGATGTTAAAATTGAACTTCTATTAGGCACCATGGCACAGGCCTATAATTATCTGGGAGGCTGAGGCAGGAATATCAAAAGCTTGAGCCCAGCCTCTGCACCTTCGCAACTTAGTGAGACCTTGTTTCAAAACAAAAATAAAATAAGGGCCAGGGTTACAGGATGTAGTTCAGAGTGAAGGCCCTGGTTTAGTCCCCAGCACCAAATACACACACGCACACACACGCTCCTAATATTGGCCTTACCAAAAACCGAGGAAAATGCTAATGCTTTTTAGAGGCATCAGTATTCACATCACTGCAATTTAATTCTTGTAAACTGTATGCGAGAGTAATACTTTTATATTATTTTTGTGTTTCTAATCTCCCAAGAACAGGTGAGTTTGTGTGTTTAATTTAATGTCATGTAATGTTTTGAAAGAGAAAACAATAAGAACAACAACACAGAACATGATTTTCTAATGCATGGGTCTCTAAAAATTGGAAGTTCACTTTCTTTATTTTTACTTTTAGTTTATTTATTTAATCCAGGGTCTTGCTATACAGTTTGGCCTCATAGTGATCCTCCTTTCTAAGGGGGGCTTCCCTTAATGCTGGGACTACAAGCATGCATTACCGTGCCCAGTTTCAGGGCCAGTACAGCATGCCCGGGTTCCAGGGATGGCATGGATAAGGTACCAGGGAATGAACTTAGGTCCTTGAACTTGCCAGGCAGGCACTTAAAGTGCTGAGCTAACTCCCTCACCTTGGAAGTTCATTTTCATCTTCAAACATAAGGAGATTCAGGAAAAGGGTCTCTTCCACTCTTCACAGCTCACAGCTTTTTTTTTTTTTTTTTGTGGAACTGGGGATTGAACTCAGACCCTTCCACTTGCCACAGAAGTGCTTATTCTACTGAGCTATCTCCCCGGCCCTCCACAGCTTTAATGATTTAGTAAAATAACTCATTAGAATGGCCTGTTGGAATTGAAGACTGATATTAAAATCAAAGGAAAAATAAGTCATATTCCTGAAAGGTGGATGGAAATGTAATGCAAAACGCAACAAATTAGATGTTTTTCTTTTTGCACTGAAGTAGATACTTTCTTTTTCTAGACGGTTCCACAGGAAGGTGCAGCAGGAGACTGAGAATGGGGTATACAGTGGCTGGGGCTATAGTTGTACAGCTGTGCTCCTAATTAGTTGTATGACATCAATAAGCCAATTTAATATTTTGGGATTTTGTTTTCTTTGATCTAAAGACAAGAGACAAGGGAGTAGGGGTCTGAGGGGCCAGATCTGCAGGAGCTTGGTGGCTCACATGACAAACACTGAGGAGGGAGGAGGGACTGACAGTATGAACTCCTTGCCCTTAGTATCCACAGCCAGAGTGTGTGGGAGCTGCAGTACACCATGAGGTTATCAAACAGGCTTAGTCCTTAGCATGGCGCTAGCTAGCACCTGCAATGCTTTTGAACCGCTAAAGCCTCCTCTCGACATTTGTTAATAGTTCAAAGATTAGAATTTTTAAAGACCTATAAACTTTGTTTTTCTATCAAATTTATGAATCAAAGTTGGAGGAGAGGTAGAAAGTAGATTCTTGGTCATGAAATCTCAGATATTATTTGAAGTTTCAAGCACATTTTTTGTTTCACTGCCAAATTTTTGTTCTTGAAATATTGCTTCCCTATTACTTTCTAGGGAAAGACTGTGAATCTCCACTGTGCTTGTCCCTGGGGAAGCCCTGATGAGCTACAAGATGGAGTTTTTGCTTTCATGGAGTTTGCGTTTTAGTCACACACACACACACACACACGCACGCGCACACGCACACACGCACGCACACACGCACGCACACGCACACACACACACACATACCCCTGCCCATGCACAGAAATATCCAGTGTGTCAAGTTGAGTTTCTTGCAAAAGGAAAGTATTCTGTGTGTGCGCACATGTGTGTGTGTGGGGGGCACAATTGGTCAGAGCTGTTGAGGTCCAGAAAGACAGGAAGTGAAAGGGCCCAGGCAGGAGGGGCCTGCTGGCCGCTGGTGCTCTCTACAGGCAGGTGAGCTGTGGAAGTCGAGCAGGCAGCTACTTCATCATAAAGTGCCGTCTGGCAATCCAGGGTCAGGAGGAGTTACCAATGGGTGACCAGGCAGCCTGGTGCTGACCTCCTTGGAAGGGTAGCTGATTCTCTATTTGCCAGAGCCTAGAGTCATAGTATTGAAAAAACAATACATTTATACTCTTAATAATATACAGTGGAGGGCTGGGGAGATGGCTCAGTGGAATAAGTGCTTCCCTGGCAAGTACAAGGTTCTGAGTTCAATCCACGGTTCCACCAAAAAACAACAACAACAACAAAAAAAACGGAAAACTATTTTACATTTATATGTACAAGCTGGTAAGGCAATGATCCTGAGAATCTTCAGAAGGTTTTCGAAGTTAGCAGTTAATTCATAGGATTCTCATCCTGAGTAACTATATATGCTGATACCTGAGAACTAAGCAACTGCACTGAAGACGGCAATGTGTAACAGTAGGCTCGTGCTTGGAGTGCCTGTCATTCTGTGCTGCTTGTCATGACATGCTGGTTGCTGCTGTGCTGTCTCTCAGGTAGATGTATGTTTAAAAAGGAAGGGGGTGGTGAATGAAGGCAGGAGACAGGAAAAGGGGTACTGTGGGACTGTCCTGCTACAGTGCTGTATATGTTAGATTTCTAAACTTCTGTGTAAAAATATGTAATTGTTTATTCCTATTTTTTAAAATATATTTTATTTTTTTCTTTATATTCTGTAAGGACTTAAAGTTTAACATATGAACATTTGATGAAGAATACCTCTTCCATGTTAAGCCTAAGACGTTCGATACTCAGATGATAGTGAGGTTCAGCTCAACAACCCAGAGTTTAGGGTAATAACAACAAGCTTCTCTTCTGAAGGGTTAACGACCTAAGTTTGCAAACCAAAAATTAGAGAAAATGGAGGACTGCAAGGACAGTCAACATTTTGTCCCTAGCCTTTCAAGGTCAGTGAAGACTCAGGACATAGGAGAACCTGTATTATAACATCATGTAACTCAGTTGTATCCCAAATTTTCTGATCAAGGAGATTATGGGGCCACAGAGGAAAGTGATCGAGGATGTAGAGTGTGCCTAAGGAGAGTCACTTGGAGAGAAAACATTCTCTCAGGCTTGCACAGAAAGCAAATTGGTCAAGCAATGACCATGACTCATCCACATGGCTGACACAGACAAAGGATCTACAAACTGTGGTACAGGGTGTCAGGATAAGTCCCAAGGGAATTTGACTGACCTTGTCAGATACAAAAGCTACATTTCTTGTTATATAGGTCTTGCTTTATCTTGGTCTTAACCATCCAGCAGAAAAATCCAAAAATGAGATATAAAAAGTAAAGCCATATTAATATGCTGAGTTGTAAAAGACTCAAATCAACAACTTCTGACATTGCCAGTCTTATGGAAAACCCACTACTATTATGGACTACTGGACTATTTTGGAATGTTTTGCTGAATTCACACACCTATAATATTTAAATGACAAAACTAAACAAAAATAGGGGATATAAATGAACAATCATTTTGTATGTGTATATTCAGAATAGTTAGGATAGATATACAGCTACATTCTCTTAATTCAATGAACACAAAGATTTGTTCTAATAGTGGTTATAAACAGGATATCATGTCTGCATCTTGTACAATGAGTAACCACTAAGACAAAGTATGCAATGTTGAAACTGTACTACTAATCGGTTTTGAAACTGTCTCATTATTATTTGTTTCTCAATAAAATTATGGAAAAAAGAATATACAAGGAAAATATACACTAACATGTAATTTCAGAAGTTAACTAAAAATCCAAAATCATTTGGTATCATAAAGAGACAGTAAATCTGCTTCTTAGAGAAGCCTGTGTGGCAGACCCAGCAAGCACATGCCTTCTCCCTGTGTCTGCTGTACAGTGAAGATGATGGCGAGGATGATGCAGTGATGTGAAGATGAACAATAGGATGAAGGAGAAGGAGGTGCTATGAGCCTGTTCTGGGTAAGTGCCACCTGGTTAACCCAGGGGTTCTTAAAATGTGTTCCCTGGTCCACTAGCATCAGTAGTGGCTATTTGATAGTAGTGCAAATGGTAGGTTTCTATACCACCTGTATTTAATGTAATAATTTAGAAATAGGGCCTACAGTATAGATTTCAATGAGTCTTCTAGGTGGTTTTGACCTCTCTTTGGATGGTTGGGGGTTGAACCCAGGACCTTGCATATACTAGGCAGTATCACTGAGCCAGAACCTAGCCCCTCTTGGTGATATTTCTGTGTGCTCAAGTCTGTATTCTTTTACATTATTATATGACATTCCAATTCTCTATGTACACTATATTTTATCAGTTCCACAGTAGCCAACCACTGAGTTGTTCTTTTTTTTTTTTATTTTTGGCTATCACAAATACTGTGTCCCTGGTTTGGCAAAAGAAAGAAAGGAAGAAAGAAAGAAAGAAAGAAAGAAAGAAAGAAAGAAAGAAAGAAAGAAAGAAAGAAAGAAAAGAAACAAATACTATGACAGTGAATACCCAAGAGTATTCAGCTTATTTATTAAGTTTTTATTATTTAAATGTATTTCATGTATGTAGTTTGATGATATTGATAACATATACACAAGCATGACCCATGCCTTTATTAATCCATTATAGAAAGTAAGGTAATAAGTGCCAGAAACAGTAAATTACCACTTGATTTATGAGTATAGATTTCCTGATTTATACTTTGATTAGCAGAGTATAAGCAGATCCATGTCTCACATTTGTACAAGCTCTGGTTATCATTAAGAGCTTAATTTTTGTTAATTTAATATCTGAAATAAGTATCTAATTGACACTCTGATTTGCGTTTGTCGGGGTAGCTGGTCATCTCCCTCTCCATGTGCATTACCTCTTTGTGTTCCTCTTTCAATGACCCAGCCAGGCAGTGTGCTGGATTTGAATGTAGAGTTTCACTCTGTGCATGTCACACATTCCCTGTAAGCATATCTTCCTAATACTTCCCTCCCACGCTATGCTGTCTATTGAACTGAGGTCTCATGCACTCCTTCTGCCCACTTTCTCCTTACTTTTAAGGCAAGGTGAGAAAGCATTTCCTTGTGGTCATCTCCTCCTACCTCTTGTGTTCCCTAAGGAAGAGACTCTCCGTCTCTGCTCCCAGAACCCAGCAGTTTCTGACACTTATTACTTTCCTCCTATCTAAATCTAAATTCAATCTGTAGTATTTGGGAGAAAATGAAATGCCAGGCAGCATGGCTTATCTTTTGCTTTTCAAGCTGAACAGTCAGTGAGAAGATTACTGAATATCAAACAAAACAAAAAACCTAAAACAATATTCTTTTCCAAGACAAAACAATTGCAGAGGACAGCGAGGCAGAATCCATCAAAACAGTGTTCACATTCTTCAGGTTGGATGATTTTTTAAATCAATCCCTGCTTGCCAGCAATGTACATGGATGCATGTAGTAACTGGCCCATAGCTGACAGTAGGCTGGACTTCTGGCTTGTTTGAAGAAGGAATATTCTCGTCAGTGTGAGAAAGCTTGACTTTGGATTTTAGGCAAGATGATAATTTAAGACTCTTTCTCATCTCATATTCTTTTCTTTTTAATTCAGCCAATATTTACCAAGCAGTTGCTAAAAGCTAAATGCAGCAGGGACCATGAAGATCTCGAAAACAGAGTCCTGTCCTCCAAGGTAGGTGAAGATGAAACTAGAGCTGATGAAATGCTAAGGGCGGGCATCATTTCTAGACAGCTAGCGTTAATCAAGCCCAGGGAGTCTGAAGGCAGATGACAGACAGAACAGACAGGCAGCCTCCTGGGAAGGAATCACCTTGGAAAGGTGAGTCTGGCTTCCTTAAGAACAGCAGTCTCTATTGATGAAATTAAATTAGCGGCTACATTAAAAAAAAAATAAAAAAAGAAGAGCAGGTCCTATTGTGAAGTGTTTCTTCAGTAAATTGTGGACTCTTTCTCAGCTCTTAATGCTCTGGGTTTGATTAAATGCTAAGTGAAATGAGTTATGTGTCAAGTTGAGCTCAGAAATTAAGCCATCTCTGGCAAGAATGTGTGTTGTACTCACCACATATCACAGCATCTGTCCATTTCTGTGCACGAACGGCTTGAAAGTCACGTGTATCCTGTTTTCTTATGACTTCCATTTCTTGCTAAGAAAATTTGTCAATTTTGATAGAAGCATGTCATCATCAATTCAAAACTTTTATAAGGAGAAGATTCCTGCTTATTGGACATTTTGTTTATATTCTTATCTTGTGTTTTTGAAACTTCAGTAATTTTCAAAATTGAGTAGTGAATATTATTAGATAGCTCCTCCAACTCTCACCAAGGGCTACACTTAGTGTCCAGTGGATTTTCCAATGAGACTGTCTTACAGGAACGTAGTTGTACAATTGGACCCACTGCATTTGGACCTGCATTTACTGAATGTGCACATAGGCCCTGCTCCAGGGATCCAGGAAGCAAACAGAATCAAGGTGCATCCTTCCCTTTCCTCTCTCTACCACAGTTTCTGGCCACCACCATTCTATTCTTTACTTCTGTGAGTGGAGGTGTTTTAGACTGCACATTGGTCAAAGGGTAAAAAGTTTTAGTTAGATGAGAGAAGGCAAGCCCTCAGATTCGTGTAGTCAATAAGGATGTGTTACACATTTGAGAATAGCAGTAAATTTGAAGTGTCTGATCACATGCAAAAAAGATAAGTAATTGAGATGATGGAATTAGTAAGTAGTTTGAGTTGATTAACATATGTCATATATATGATAAACACATATGTGACATTTTATATCTCATAAGTCTATACTATAATCTGTCAATTAAAATAACAAATACTTAGAATAAAGAAAAGCAACCCCAGAGAATTCACCTGTGAGAACCCCAAGACCCACCCGATGATGTGACAGGAGCCATCATGAAGTTTTTCTGTGATACTGTGAGAAGAGAAAGAGGGGTTCAAGGGAGACTGCAGGCAGGGTATATGTGGAACGGGCTTTCTAAAGTGGCAGCTTGGTTAAAAGAGAAGGGTGCTCAAGGAGAGGTGCTCCAGGATGCCATGGGGCCAAGGGCACTGGGATAGAGCTTGGCTCACACTTGGGGGCAGGGATGGAGCCAATAATCAAGAAGAGAAGGCATGAAAGGTGGGTCAACCACATTATAAAAGCTTGGGATATTGACATGGGATCACAGCCACCTTGCAGCATGAAACCCACTGGAGGTTTGTAAGAAAAATGGGTACAACAGGCCTGGGAGGAAGCTGGTTTGAGGCACCAGTTGTTCAGTAATGGTTGTGCAGCCCTGAAGCTGCACTTGGCATGCCATCTCCTGTCCACTGGGCCAACAATTTGTACACTCAGCCAGTTCCAGCAAGTTGGGCTGTAGTTTGTAACAGGGCTACAGGCTGTGCAGTTTAAACATGACACTTATTTCTCTTGGTTGAGGTGACTGGCAAGTCCACGCTCAAGGTGTCGGTGAGCTTGGTTTTCCTAGGTGGTCTCCCCCTCACTGGGCTGTAGTGTCCACTTTCTTCATGTCCCCATGTGGCTTTTCTCCTCTGTGCGCATGTCTCTACTGCCTCTCTTTGTCTGTCTGAATTTTTTCCATAAGGATATCAGGCAATAAGTCCCCCCTCATGGTCTCACTTTAACTTAAATGCTTCTTTAAATACTTTTTTTCTAAATACAGTCACATTTTGAGATATTCAGTACATGAATTTAGGGGGACACAGCTCAAGCTGTAATAGGAACAGGTAAAGTTCCATGGTCAAATATTTGGGCCCCAAAGTCATAGGTTGGAATCTTGCAATCTCTCACTGGGCAAATTAACTGATCTCTCTGTGCCTCAGTTTCTTTGCTCATTTGTTAAATGAGGGTGACCATAACAGTACCTACCTGACCTTGTCAGGAGCAAATGCTTATAAGGTGTTCAGAACAGTGACCCAAATCTACCAGCTCTATAGGAGAATATATTTTTAGGAGTCTGTATTTCTTTTATTAATATTTTGATAATTTCATTGTGAAAGAAGAAGCAATGAGACAGTTTCAAAACAGGTTAGTAGTACAGGTACAATAATTAATACATTGCATATTATTGTTTGTAGTAGCTTTTATTTTATTTTATTTTTATACTTTTTATTATTATGTTTAAAGAATACAAAATAGTGATAGAAGAAAACAACATTATACATAATACAAGATTTCACTAAACAAAGTAATAGGAATCCAACAATGGTTGCTATATTACATGATGTCATGTGCAAATTAGTTTTTCAGATTAACAGATATACATGTGTAAGTTTTGTTTAAAAAAATAACTAAGAAGTTATAAGAAATTCAAGACAGGAAAAAAAAATCAGAGTAAAAACAAAAATTGTAAGCAT
>PVKA01044566.1:0-16090 GCA_004027165.1 Ctenomys sociabilis | reverse complement strand
CAGTAAAATCATGGTGTGAGCAAAACTATTCCAGAACATGCTAGTAATTCAAAGCACTTGCCTATCAAAGTGAATTTCCCCATAAGAAACAATGGAAACTTTATTTTTATCATATTAAGTATCACATCTATCCTTATATGAATATTTAGGATAGATGTGATACTTACCCCAAAATATTCATATAAGGATAGATGTGATACTTAATATGATAAAAATAAAGAAAATACATAATATGAAGAAAAATAAACAAATTACCTTACACTTTCTTTTGAAAACCTTTGTGGCTAGTGTGAGTAAGATAAAAGTTGGGGGGGTTATTATGGAGGACAACTTTCACTATCAGTAATGGAAACCCTGTTATCTGTTAGTTCAATGGAATCTTTATCTTTTTGTGCAACTTTAGCAAGGAACCTATCCAGTGGCACTTGCTTCTGCCTCCTTTTGTGGGTTTTGCAGACATTTGACGTTGCATTGCAGCTAATCAGATTCATCAGTTGCACTACCATAGCCTTTTTTCAGTGTGGCCTTTCTACAGAATTTCGCACTGCTTCCCACACTTTCCACATCTCCCTTACCTCATTTGAAGTGAAGGATCCCTGTGCTCTGAGGATGAGATCTCCTCCGTAACCACTTGCTACTCGGATGCCACCTCTCACAGGAAGACGGGGGGGGGGGTTAGGGAGGGAGGGAGGGGGGACATATAAAAATTGATCAATTAGGCATTAAGTTCTTTTTAAAATTTTAATTTAATTTAATTTTGAAGAAATTAAGCATTAACTTCTGCTTTCAATATATATGAGATGATGTGATGTTTACATATATATGCAAGTCAGATTTATTTCACTTATGAGTGTGGTCTCCAGTTGAATCCATTTACCTATAAGCTGTGAGTTTATCTTTCTTCACACCTGAGTAATAATCCACTGATAAAATATCGCATCTTTTTTATCCATTCCTCAGCTGATGGGCATTTGAGTTGTTTTGAAGATGACAAATTGCACTGCTAGAAACATGGGTGCACATATATCACTATAGTATGATGTGTTCAGTTCTTCTGGAAAGATATGTAGAAAGGGGATAGCTGGACAAAATAGGACCTCTAATACTAGATTTTGAGGAATACGCACACTGATTTTCATAGTGGTTGTACCAGTCTACATTTGCACCAACAGTGGAGAAGGATTTCTTTTTCCCTATGTTCCCTCTAGCATTTGTTATTGGTTGATTTCTTGATGGTAGCCTTTTTTTTTTTTCCTGGGGTGAGATGGTTGTTTTATTTATTTATTTATTTGGTACAGGGTCTTATTACTCAGCTCAGATTCATAGTGATCCTCTTGTGTTCAGTCTCCGCAGGGCTGATATTACGGATGTGCACCACCAAGCCTGGACTTGGTTGCTGGCTCTGCATGTCCAGGGGCAGGGCGCGCTCAGCCTGAGGTGCCAAGGATCCAACCCCAGTCCCTGCACTTGCTTAAGCAGGTGTTGAATGGACTGAACTATCTCACCAACCCTTCCTCATTGTTTTAATTTGCATTTCTCAAGTGACCAATGATATTGAGCATTTAAAAATATATTTATTTACTATTTGCATTTTTTCATCTGAGCAATGTATATTTATCTCGGATGCCCATTGTTTGATTGGGAATTTGAATTTTGGGTACTTGATTTTTGAAAATTATTTATATATTCTAGATAGAATTTCTTTTTCTGACGGACTTCAAACTAAGGAAGATCAAGAGAGATAAAGAAGGTCACTACATACTTGTTAGAGGAAAACTGCAAGAGGAAGAAATAACAATCATAAAGATATATGCACCAACTATAGGAGCACTGAAGAATATAAGATAAATTTTAATAGATATGAAAACTCAAATAAGCAATAACACAATCTTAACAAGGGACCTTAATATGCCATTGTCACCAAATTTGAACAAGTAGAGACATAATCACAAGGAAATGACAGAACTGAACCAAACTTGTTAACAAATGGACTTACGAGATATTTACAGCCTGCTCCACCCAAAAATATAAGAATACGCAACCTTCTCAGACGCACATGGAGTGTTCTCTAAGATAGGCTGTGTATTAGCCGATAGATCATGCTTAAGGAACGCAGAGGACCTGAAATCATCCCACACATGTTATCAGATGTGTCATTTCACCTTTTTAAATTTATAATTGCAATAATTTGCGTCTTTTGCTTTTTGGTAGGATTGACTAAGGGTTTGTCTATTTTGTTTATTCTTTCAATGAATCAGCTCTTTGATTAATTGATTCTTTGTATTTTTAGTCTATTTCATTGATTTCTTATCTGATCTTATTATTCTTGCTTTTGTATGGTATGAAAAGCATCATAAGGTATTTGAGCTTGCTATGGTTTTCTGATATGGTCATTCATAATTACTTGAAGGGCTGATTTTACTATGTACCATATATTATGGTATAGCTTTCTGCAATTATTATTTAATTCTAGGAGATTTCTTATTTCTTCTTTATTTTTTTTTCTGAGAATCATTAATTATTCAAGAATGCATTGTTTAATTTCCACATACTTATATAGTTTCTATGGTTTCATTTGCATCTTGTTTGTAGTTCTCAGCACCATGATTTGATAATATGCAAGGTAAAAATTTGATTCTTTTGCATTTACTTAAGCATGTTTTATTGCATAATAAATGGTCTATTTTGGAGAAGTACCATGTTCTTCTGTAAAGAATGTGTATTTTGTCATTGTTAAATGCAACATTATACATATTTATTAGTCCCTTTATTCAAAAGTTTGGTTCAATGCTGATATTTCCTTGTTGATTTTTATTTAGTTGATCTGTCTATTTATAGTACTGGGGCATTGAGGTTTTCCATTATATTTGTGTTGATGTTTATCTGATTTTATGTGCATTAATATTTGTTTTATGAAGTTGGATGCACCATGTTTATGATTTCTACCTCTTCCTGTTAATAGCTTCATTATGTATTAGGTAATGTCTCTTTTTGTCTTTTATGATCAAATTTGGCTTGAAGTCCACTTTGTCTGAAAATAGGATAACTCTTTCTGCTTGTTTTGGGTTTGCACAAAATATTGCTTTGTTTATTTTAATTTCTAGTCTATGAATTTTTTAAGGATTCATGCAATGTATTTTATTTTTTAGTAGGACAGATTCAATAATTACTACATTGCATATTGTTTCATAGTATTTTTTTGTTGTACAAGGTACATCCATGATATTCTATTAACAAACACTATTAGAGCAGATGCCTCTAATCAATGAATTAAGAGAATGTAGCTGTGTACTTATATATTCTTTTAAAGCTGAATTATAGTACAGTTTCAACAATTAATACGTTTTATGTTGTTACTTTCCTAGTGGTTATCCATAGTACAAGAAGCAGATAGGATATCCTGTCTAAACACTATCAGTGCAAATATTTTTTCTCATAGAATTACACAAAAGTGCTGCATATTTATCCTAACTGTACTGTTTATACAGACACAGAATGCTTCTTCCATTGTATTCCCCCCTTTTTTTTAGTCCTGTCAAACATGGATATTCTATTATCATTCAATTATTATATGTGCTTGAATTCAGTGAAATAATCCAACACAGTGCAGCAGTCCACAATAATAGTGTGTTATCTGAAGAAGTTGTTGATTAGAGTCTTTTACAGCTCGGTTTATTATTATGGCCTTATTTTATATATCTCATTTTTGTACTTTCTACGGGATGATTAAAACCAAGATAAAGCAAGACCTATATATCAAACTTTTGTATCTGATGGTCAGTCAAGCCCTCTCAGGGTTTATTCTATAGCCCTGTAGCTCACTTTGCAGATCCTTTGTCAGTGTCAGCTATGTGGATGAGTCATGGACATTGCTTGACCAGTTTGTTCTCTGTGAAAGCCTGAAAGTTTTCTCTCCATGGGACTCTCCTTAGGCACACTATACATCTTTGATCACAGTGGCTCCATAATCTTCTTGATCAGAAAATTTGAAGCACAACTGAGTTCCATGATGTTACTGTACAGTTTCTCCTATGTCCTAAGTCTTCACTGACCTTGAATGGCTAGGGCCAAAATGTTGGCTGACCTTACAGCCCTTCCATTTCTCTGATCTTTGATCTGCAAACTTAGGTTGTTAACCATCCAGAAGAGAAGCTGATTATTAGTGTGCAATATATGCAGTGCAGTTTACCCAAACTATCTGACTAAATTCTTTTTAGTTGTTATACCTTTCAATTTGTATTTCTTCTTTTGATTTCATTTATTTATTTATTTATTTATTTATTTATTATTGAAGAACAAGTAGCAATGAGACAGTTTCATGACAAATTAACAGGACTGATTAGATAATTAATACATTGCAAACTGTTTTCCTAATGTTTTTGTATTGTACAAGGTGCATACATGACATTATATTTACAGACACTATTATAGCAGATGTCTCTAATCAGTGAATTAAGAGAGTGTAGCTCTATGCTTATCTTATTTTTTACAGCTGAATTACATAACAGATTCACTAATTAATACTTTCTACCTTGTTATCTTCTAGTGGTTGTCTATAGTACTAGAGGCCGATAAAATATCTTGTCCAATCACTACTAGTGAATATCTTGCTTTTCATAGAATTATGCTGAAGCACTGTATATTTATCCTAACTGTATTGTTTATACAAACACACCATGGTTCTTCCTTTGTATCCTCCTTTTATTGTCTAGACCTGTCAAAGATGGGCACTCCATTGTCATTAAACAAATTTAGGTGCCTGAACTCAGTGAAACAATCCAACACAGTCTAGCATTCCACAATAATAGTGAGGTATCTGAAGAAGTTGTTCACTATAGCCATTTACAGCTCAACTTATTAGTATGGCCCCGTGTTATATACCTCATACCTTATTTTTATACTTTTCTGCTGGATGATTAAGACTGACATAGAGCAAAACCTATATACCAAAAAATGTAGCTTTTGTTTCTGATGAGGTCAGTCAAGTCCCCTCAGGGTTTATCTTGTTATCCAGTAACTTACACTCTAAACTCTTTGTCTGTGTCATCCATGCAGATGAGTCATGGCCAATGCTTCACTGGTTTGCTCTCTGTGAGAGACTAAGAGAAAGTTTTCTCTACATGTGACTCTCCCCAGGCACACTATAGATCATCAATCTCCTTCTTCTGTGGTTCCATAATCTCCTTGATAAGGAAATTTGGCACACAACTTGATGGTACATGATGTGACAGTACAGGTTCTCCTATGTCCTGAGTCTCTGCTGACCTTGAAAGGCTAGGGCCAAAATGTTGGCTGACCTTGGGGCTCTTCTATTTCTCTAATTTTTGGTCTGTGAACTTAGGTTGTTAACCATCCAGAAGAAAAGCTGATTAGTACCCTGCCACATATGCCACTCAGTTTGCCCTAACTATCTTACTCAATTGTCTTTAATTGTTGTTGTACATTTCTATTTGTATTTCTTCTTTTGACTTCTTATACTAGGGAGACTATATGATAGTTGCACATGTGCATACTGTTTATTTCACTTTTGAGTACATGTTCAAGTGGCATCAGCTTCAATATAAATGCTTCAAGTTTATCATTCTTTATAGCTGAGCAATACTCCATTATATAGAAATACCACATCTTTTTCAATCATTCCTCATGTGACGGACATCTTGGTTGTTTCCAAGATTTAGCTATGACAAATTGTGCTGCTATAAACAGAGGTGCACATATATCACTATGATATAATGTTTTCAGCTCCTCTGGGAAAATTCCCAGTAGGGGAATAGCCGCCTTGATTGGGATTTCCAGTTCTACTCTTTTGAGGAGTCCCCACAATGGTTGTACCAGTCTACATTCCCACCAGCAGTGGATAAGGTTTCATTTTCCCCACAACCTTTCCAACATTTGTTCTTGGTTGATTTCCTTACGATAGCCATTCTTTCTGGAGTGAGATGGTATCTCAGTGTTGTTTTCATTTGCATTTCACAGATGGCTAGTGATGTGGAGCATTTTTTCGCTTCTTTAATTTCGTCCTTTGAGAAGTGTGCATTCATCTCAGATGCCCATCTCTGAATGGATCTTTAAATTTGAGGGTCCTATTGTATCTTAGTTTCTTTATAAGCTCTAGAGTGCAGAGATTTGTCTGGTCGCTTATTAGGATTTTTCAATATTTGTGGGTTGTCTTTTCAGTTTGTTGCCAATTTCTTTTGATGTGCAGAAATTCATCAAGAAGAGTTGATCCCAGTTGTTGATTCTTTCAAGTGTTTCCCGTGTGAATGTATGTTTGTTCATGAACTCTTTCCCTTGCCCTATGTCTTCAAGAGTTCCTCCTACTTTCTCTTCCAGGATATTGAGTTTTTCTATTTTAATGTTTAGATCTTTAATCCATTTTGACTTTAGCTTAGTGAATGGTAATAGAGCTGGGTCAATTTTTAGTTTTCAAAAAAGCAAAGTTTTCCAGCATCATTTGTTAAAGAGGCTGTGTTTCTTCATGCAAGCTTGTTTGGATCCTTTGTCGAGGATTCGGTGGCTGAGCATGTTTGTAGAGGCCTCTGTGTCTTCTAATCTATTCTGTTGATCCTCAGGTTTATTTTGTTGCCAATACCATGTTGATTTTATCACAGAGCCTTTGTAATATAATTTCAAGTCAGAAATTGTGATGAGTCCTGCCTTGTCTTTATTGTCCAAGGTTGCCTTTGCTAGTCTAGGTCTTTTCTGGTTCCAAATAAATTTTAGGAATGATTTCTCTAGGTCTGGGAGGTATGTTGGTGGCAGTTTGACAGGGATTGCATTAAATCTGTACAGCAATTTTGGGAGTATGTCCATTTTCATGATGTTGGTTCTTTCTCTCCAGGAGCATGGAACATCTTTCCATTTTCTGAAATCCTCTATAATCTCTTTTTTTAGGATGTTGTAATTTTCCGTGGAAGGATCTTTGACTTCTTTGGTTAAGTGAATTCCAAGGTATTTAATTTTCCACGGTGCTATTGTAATAGGTATTGTTTCGATTGTTTCCTTCTCAGTGTGATTGTTATCTGTGTAGAGGAAATCTATTGACTTTTGAGTACTGACTTTGTATCCTGCTATGCTACTGAATTTCCGTATCAGTTCTAGTAGTTTCTTTGTGGAATTTTTGGGGGTTTCTCGAAGCAAAGTAAAATGTCATCTGCACATAGTGATAATTTAACTTCTTCTTTACCTATTCTTATTTCTTTTATCTCTCCCTCTTTTCTAATGAATGTTGCTAATGATTCCAAAACTATATTGAATAGGAGGTGTGATAGAGGCCATGTTTGTCTTGTACCTGATCTAGAAGTAAAATGTTTCAGTTTTTCCCAGTTTAGGATTATATTAGCTTTTGCATTGTCATAGATGGCTTTTATCAAGTTTAGGTAGAGTCCATGTCTTCCAATTTTCTGTAGGACTTTGGACATGAATGAGTGTTGGACTTTGTCAGAAGCTTTCTCTGCATCAATGGAGATGATCATGTGGTTTTTAGATTTCAGTCTATTAATATAGTGTATTACATTTATAGATTTTTGAATATTGAACCATCCTTGCATCCCTGGGATGAATCCTACCTGGTCATGGTGTATGATCTTCTTGATGATTTGCTGTATTCTATTTGCTAGGATTTTATTGAGGATTTTTGTGTCTATGTTCATGATTGACCTGTTGTTCTCCTTTTTACTTATGTCTTTCCCTGGTTTTGGAATTATTATAGTACTTGCCTCGAGAAATGATTTTGAGAGGACTGCTTACCTTTCAATTTAATTGAAGAGTTTGAGGAGGGTAGGGATTATATCTTCTATAAATTTTTTGTAGAATTCAGCTATAAATCCATCAGGACCTGGACTTTTCTTCGTCAGTAGACTTTTTATTAAGTTTCGTATTTCATTGGCCGTTATTGGCTTATTGACAGTTGTTATATCTTCTTGGTTTAGTTTTGGTAACTTGTATCTTTTGAGAAATATGTCTATTTCTTCTGTGTCTGCTATTCTGTGAGCGTAAAGATTCTCAAAGTAACTATCAATAATCTTCTGAATTTCTGCTCGGTCTGTGGTGATTTCACCCTTTTCATTCCTTATTGCATGTACTTGAATTTTTTTCTTTCCTCTTTTTGATGAGTTTGGCTAGAGGCTTATCAACTTTATTTAGTCTTTCACAGAACCCGCTTTTTGATTTGTAGATTCTTTGAACTGTTTTCTTCATCTCAATTGAATTAATTTCTCCTCTAATCTTAATGATTTCTTTCCATCTTTGTGCTCTGGGTTTCATTTACTCTTCTTTTTCTAGATGTTGGAGGTGCAACATTAGGGTGTTTCTTTGTTCCTGTTCTGTTTTCCTGATGTGTGAGTTCATAGCTATGATTTTTCTTCTAAGAACTGCTTTCATCGCATCCCATAGATTCTGGTAAATTGTGCTTCATTTTCATTGAATTGTAGATATTGTTGAATTTCTTGTTTAATTTCTTTTGTGACCCATTGATTGCTGAGTAGGGTATTGTTTAATTTCCATGTATTTGGTGGCTTTTTCTCATTTCTTTTTTCATTTAGTTCCAGGTTCAGTGCACTGTGATCAGATAATTCCCATGGGATAATTTCTGTTTTCTTATGTATACTCTGGTCTAGTATGTGGTCTATTTTGGAAAATGACCCTTGTGCAGCTGAAAAAAATGTGTATTATGCTATGATTGGGTGGAACACTTTGTATATGTCCACCAGGCCATTTGTCCCAAGTTGTGATTCAGTTCTCCTACTTCTTTGCTAATTTTTTGTCTGGTTGACCTTTCTTTTTGAGATAAGGGGGTGTTAAGGTCTCCTGTTAAGATTGTGGTCTTAGGTATTAGGTTTTTCATGTCCATTACTATTTGTTTTACGTAGTTGGGTGTTCCTGTGTTTGGTGCATCGATATTTATGAGTGTTACCTCTTTATCTTGAATTTTTCCCCTAACCTGATTTCTTATACTAGTGAGAGTATATGAATTTTTTTTGTGAAACATGTTTCTTGTATATAGCATGTCACTAGAGTTTATTTCTCATCCATTCTATCAATCTGTGTCTTCTGATTAGTGAATGGAGTTTGTTTTGGTATTGATAATTGTCAGCTATTGACTAATTCCTGTCACTGCGCTATGCGCTTGTTCCTTTGCTTTCTATATCTTTTACTTAATTGGTAGTCCCATATAATACATTTATTCTGTTGGATCTTTTGGCATTGTTACTTACTTTTATTGGCTCATTTTCAGATGTCCCGGAGAATTTTCTGGAGTGTTGGTTTGGAGGTCATGAGTTTCTTTTAGGTGCTGTTTCTCCTTAAAATGTCTAACTTCTCTACCAAGCTCTTGCTTTTATGTGAAGGAAGAGATAATACTATGGCTCATTCCTGAAGAGTTAGGCAGTGGAATAAAGAAGGTGCAAACCCCAGTACAGAAAAACAAATAAAAATGGAAGTATAAAACAAAACAAACAAGTTATGAAATTGTTTTGAAAAGTCTGTATTTATTTATTTGGTATAAAGTCTTGTTGTGAAGTTCAGACTTGTAGTGATCATCCTTCCCCAGTTCTGAATTACAGGTATGTGCCACTACACCCAGTTTCGGTGCCCAGCCTGTCAGCATTCCATCTGATACCAGAGATTAGTACTGGGTTCCTTGTGCTTGCCAGACAGGCACTTAGACCACGGAGCTATGTCCCCAGCCAAGTGTGTTGTAATTTTAATGAGTTTTCTTTCACAGATGATTTATTAGTTTTCTTTAATAGCTTTTAAAATTCTTTTCTTGTGTTGGATTTCTGACATTTTAGTTATTACGTGAAAAGGAGTGCTTTTATCTAATCACGGCTACTTGGGGTACTGTGCATGTCACTTATTTGCCTAATAAATTCTTTTTCCATGTCTGAAAAAATTTCTGCTGTTACTTCTATAAATAGGTTTTCCTGTCCTCTGTGATATTCCATTAGTTCCCGTTGCTCTTGTATGAGTTATTTTTGAATCATTTAGTAGATGATGTATTGTGGTTTCATATTGTCTTGTTTTTAAGATATATTTTATTAATTTCTCACTAATTAAAGGTCTATCTTCTAGATGTGACACTTAATTTTGGTTATTTTTGGTGCCCATAGTTTCAAACAGATTTTTTGATCTCCTGAATTTTTATTTGAGCTTTTTTTTTAAAAAATGGGTTTCCATTCTTTTATACATTGGATAATCATATTTTGTATATTTCTTTAATTCCACTAAATTTTTATTAGTATATTCTCCAGATTTCTTTTGCTTGAATCAATATCTTCCTTGAATTCTCTAAGTGTCTTCTCATTCAACTATTTTTAACACTCCCTTTGATACCCTTTCAGACAATTTTGCTGTGTGTCCTATGATTTCCTCAATTTTTCTCCCTCCTGGGTAGGCTTTGGGGGACTTGGAGGCATTTTGTTGACAAAATTTTTGATGTTTCTGTGTTTTTCTGTTTGTATTTTGTGATGAAGTTTGCACCTTCTTGGGTCAAATACCTAGTCTTTCAACCATAATTTTTTTTATTAGTCCACACATTCCAGATAGTGACATATTGACAAAACTACTTGACAGTGCCAGTTATGTCACATGAGTAGTAAAAGTCATGACAACAGTGGTATTCAAGATACACCCTGGGAACTACTCATAAAACACCCTCAACCAATGCAAAGAGTTCTATGATTTTGGTGCAGACCTTTAAGCAACCCAAGACTATATTAATCAGACCACAAGAGTTTCTGTTGGATGTTTGAAGTGGTGCAAAAGGTCATGCAAACCACTGGAGTAAATGCCGTCTCCACAGATCCACTCCCTCCTAAGATTACGTCATCAAGCCAGTCCTCACCCTACTAGATACAGTTCTCATGATCTTCCTGGTCTGAAGTTCTTTTTCTGGGCATCTCAGGACATGTCTGTGTCACTCTTACCCACTGGGAGCCTGTCTCCCAGTGCTGACTCCTACCCAGTTGCTACTGTAGGGTAACATCTTAGTGTTGGAGTGAAGCTCCGCTCCTGGGTCTTGGTCTTACAATCTTGTCTTTTGGTGATGCTGCCCTGTGCTGAGGAGAAGCAAGATATAGAGCCGTCTAGGATTAGCTGGTTTTGACACTCTCCCTCTGTCCTACAGGGTGTATGAGGTTGCTGGTGCCAGGAGCAAGGGTGGGGTGCATCTTCTCTTGTTTCCAACAGGGCTTGACAGGTGGTAGTAGGGGAGTTTTCTCATATATATGAAATGATATGATCAGTGATATGGTTAATATTTAAATTTTAAAATTAAAAACATTATTACAGCAAATAGCTTATTGCCATTAATGTCCCACAAAATACTCCCCATCACTTCAACACATTTATCCCAACATTCTTGCCACTTTCTGAAACAGTTCTGAAAGTCCTCTTTCATGGGTACCTTTATTTTTATTTTTATTCCTGCCTAAATATCTTGATTCTATTAAAAATGTTTACCTTTTATTATGATTTTGATTTTAAGAAAGATCCAGGAACTCTATGGTACTAGTTCTAGTGAATAAGACAGTTGAGGACCCACTGAAGTGCTTTTTTTTTTTTTTTTTTTTTTTTGGTGGAACTGGGGATTGAATTCAGGCCCTTGTTCTTTCCAGGGAAGCACTTATTCTACTGAGCCATCTCCCCAGCCCCAAAAGTTCAGAAGAGCTTTCTTTTTTTGGCTGGCTTAGGATGCCTTCAGGGCAGGTCTGATATGGCTTGAGGATCTGGGGATAGCATCCTGATTATTTTGTTTAAGAAGTCACTTAAACTACTGAGTTAAGGGGCAGCTCCCCTCCCCACCCCCAGAAGTGCCTTTGCAAGCCTCCTTGTCACTGGCTGGCATGCTGCAGCAACATTTGTCTCATTTTTATTCACACCTCAAAAATACTGATGAAATAGGACTTCCAGGACTGCTTCAGAAAGTGGCAAGAATGACGGCATAAATGCACTTGGAGCTAAGGGGTCTAATGTGAGGGGGACTAATGTGTCTTTTACAGTCATACATTTTAAAAATGCCATCATTCACTCTATATTTTCATTGCATATTTTGATCGCCCCATATACCTATTCAGGAATGATATATATTTTTGAATGATAACCGTCTGTGGCTGGATGAGTCCGTAGATGTCAATCTGTGCCTAGGGGACACACAACCCTACACAAACACGTGTGTGTATGTGTGTTCATATGAATGTTTAATCATTGTTATATGTCTCTATCTGATAACCCGAGCAACAAATTTGGTGATATAAATGTATAGTATAACAACTTTTGTACACCTGTTTTGAAATATCATACCATTTTTATTTCCGGTTGCTTTGCTTTTGTGTTTGTCCTTGTATTTTTTTTTTTTATTTTGCTCTTTAAAATTAAAAAGAAACATGATCTCATCTATGACATTCTATCAGATGGTAACTAAAAATTCTCAAAGGATTTTATGAGTTATTGAAAACTCTGTGAACAAGTTGTAGAATAATCTAAAATACACAAATACAGAAAAAATTTGCAAAAAGAATCTATGGTCTTCACAAAGCACATGAAGCTCTATGAGGTAAACATGAATAAAACCAGATAACCTGAAAATAAATAGGCCTGGAGTTGAGGTGTAAAGATAATATACAGAACCACCGCAAAACTAATATTTTAAGAATTTTTTGCCCTGGGTTCCTTGCCAATCACCTTTTGTTTTATCCATTTAGTGATAAAAATCAATCTTATGTTTTTTCTAGTAAGGAAATAACATGAGGAGGGGTAGTCATAGTGGGGATTGAACCCAGGGCCTTCACACTGAGTTTTATCCTCATATCTACTTCTTACTTTATGTTTAGTTCAGTTCAGTTCAGTTCAGTTCAGTTCAGTTCAGTTCAGTTCAGTTCAGTTCAGTTCAGTTCAGTTCAGTTCAGTTCAGTTCAGTTTAGTTTTGAGACTGGATATTGCTAAGTTCCTCACTGGGTTGAACTTGTGATCTGTCTTTATCAGCCTCCAAGGCTGCTGTAATTATGGGGATGTATCACTTCACCCAATTAGAAAATAGAATTTCATGGCCATGAAATTATGGCCCAGCCCCACAGTTGCTCAGTTTTGCATTCAAGATTTGAATTAGGTTTCCCTGATCTCAAATCCTTACTTATAATTTCCACCTCTTTTCCTTGGCTCCTCTGTTGTAGACCCAGCAATCTCCCAGACTCTACGTTCATTTGCTGTCACTCTGTTTCATTTTCTGAATTCCATCTAGTTCTGTCTTACTTGGAGGGACATCTTTTAAAGAATAATATTGCTTTAAATTTTTTCTTGATTTTCCCCTTTTTCAATTGTCGTTAGAACAGTTTCAGTAAGAGAATTCTGCACAGGTGAGAGGACTAAAGAAAATGCTTTTATATGGCAGATACTCTCCCTCCTTACTTCCTCTCTGCACAAGAGGATCCAGTTCAGACCTCAGATCCTGGTGCCTTTTCTTCTTCCAGGGTAGCTGCTGGATGCCTAGGTTTTTGTTGTACTAATCAGAGTGATGTGTGAAATAAAGACAAAACTCAAAATTTAATTACAGGGATTTTATAAATAAACAAAAATCATTTGTTGGAAAGTATAACACAATTAAAAGAGAGAAGAAAGCTGAAGTGGGAGGTACTGGTGGCCTTGGAAGAGGTAAGGTGGAGAATAAAAGAAGTGGATCCTGGGGTCACTGAGTGAGGAGAGGAAACAGGCTAGGGAGGAGTGGAGAAGACTCAGAATCCTGACAGGTGTTGGGATGGTTACTCACGGACTCAACTTCCAGCTCCACTGGAACAGGGAAGAAATGCTTGGCAGTGTTTTGGCTGTTTTCCATGGTGGGCAATGAAAGTGACACCAGGCCTGCACCAGGCGGTCGGGCTCATGTTGCAGACACAGAATACAAACTTCTTTATGAGTATGTGCTTCCCTTTGTACCATTGTTTAGTTTCTATTATTTGCCATTCTGTTTTTATCTCTGGTTTATTGAATTCTAAAATGTAGGGCATCAGCACAAACTCTCCCACTGGGAACCAGGTAGTTTTAAAGCACAGATTTCCATGTAAGTGTAAGGGAGAGGAGGAGTGGGTGAAATAAATAAATCCTGCAGGGATTAAGCACTTTTGTTTTATGCAGTGTTCTTGAAAGTAGCACGATTGCCTAACATGATTTATGGAACTCCTTTGGTATATAATATACAGTCATGCATCATTTAGCAATGGGGATGCTTTCCTTAGAAATTAGTTTTAGGCTATTTCATTGCTATGTGAACGTTATAATGTATACTTACAGAAATCTAGATGGTCTGGCCTATTATGTCTGATATAATCTACTACTCCTAGGTTACAAGTCTTCATAGCATGCCACTGTGCTGAATGTTATAGACAACTACAAACAATTTGTGGATATAGTTTTTGTACAACTCAGTATATCTAAAGATAGAAAAAGGGGGATAAAATTATTACACAAAAGGAGCATTTCTGCTCCACTATGGATTCTTACAAATCTACTAGGGAGTCTATATAGCCCATAATTACCTAAAACACCATTATGCAATGGATGAACACATTCAAAGTTAATAGGGAGTCTATATAGCCCATAATTACCCAAAACACCATTATGCAGTGGATGAACACATTCAAAGTTAATAAAATTCAAAGCTATCACATTGAAATGATGAATTGATCACAACAGAAAGTTCTCAGTGTTACATGTTGATCAACTACTATGTACTAAGCGTCAGGCTTCATGACTTGTATTTGATGAGTTAAAAAGTGGTCTCTACAGTCAGAATCACAGCTTGGCAATGAAAGGGACCCTTACGCAGCTCCACTTCCATCATTCTAAAATATAGACTCATGTGGTCAGTAAGTGTTTCCTGCCTTGTGGTGATTGTTCTATTTCTTATATACTCCTCATCATAATATTTATGATAGAGGTTTTGGTGAAGAGCAAGGAGGCGGCAAATTTCAGATGTACATGTACAAGTTCCCAAAGAATTTCAATGTGAAAGGAATTCTTTAGTCATAATTGTGGTGTCTTAGTCACTCTTCTCATTGCTGAGACCTAATACCTAATATCCAAACTTAAGGAATGGAGAGTTTATTTAGCTCAGAGTTTGTAGAGATTTCCATTCAGAGTTAGGTGGCTCCAAGGCAGAGCAGGAAGGCAGAAGGCAGCAGACAGCAAGCAACAGAACACTGCAGCCCTCCTTCCACCTCTTATAACTTTCCAGTTACCTGCCCCAAGGGAAAGTGGCATTCACTCCTGTAATCCTTAAATTACATCCTTAATCCCATCCTCATATAACCAACATCCAACTATTCCAGAAAACCCCACCTATGACTGCATGAGGCTTTTGGGGGACACTAGACACAAGCCATAAGATATGGTGTTATATAAACTGCTGCCTGGATGTGCCAGAGGGACTTTCAAACAGCATCTGCCTCCCACTAGAGAGGAGGACCAAAAGTTCAAAGAACAACTCTGACAAGCCCAGCTTGCTTACAGAGCAGTGGATGACTTGTAGACCACTGCACTACCTCCATCTCCAGGCCCCTCTCCTTTGATAGGGTATTGATTTTATAGGACACTAATTAAAGCAGAAAAATCAGAACTGAAGTCAAGAAGAGTCTTTGGGAAAGGGGTGTGCTCCACTGCCATCTCATCCTCACTGAGGACGCCTCCAGACTTGTACTGTCCAGTGTGATAGATGGCCTTGCCGTGCAGCGGGCTGGCCCAGAGCTGCACCACGTGGTGAGGGGTCATGGGTCAGCCACACTGTTCCCCATTATAAGATGGAGATATTTGGGCTAAAATTTGGAGGACAATTTTCATTATATAGACCTAACCACCATCCAGCAGATTCAATCTTTGCATAATTGTAGTCAGGAACTAAACCATTAAGGCCCGAGACAAGGCTCGTCCCCATCTGACTTTTCCTTGCCCTGATGCCTGGCTCCTCATCACTCTGCTCAGATACCTGATGCTGCGGGTGACCAAAGCCCTCTCCTCTCTTGTATAATCAAGTGTATCGTGTTTCCACCCCCATTCTCCAGAAGTAGGCTGTGCAATACAGGGACATTCGTCTGTGCATTTA
>PVKA01044565.1:0-16093 GCA_004027165.1 Ctenomys sociabilis | reverse complement strand
AAATAAATGAAGAAATGTTCATTTCTTTGACACACAGGGACTCTATAGGAAATATTCAGTACCTGGAATAACCTGGCAGCTGGAGGGGGGGGGCGGAGGAGGAATCCTTAACGTTAAGGAGACTCTGGTTCTGTATTGTAGAAGCATCAAAATCAACTGTAGCAAAGAAATCTGCCTTCCTACTCTCTATGCGTCCCTCTTCCACTTTGGCTTTACCTCTCCTTCATTTTCTTATTTTTTTAAAATGATATTTTATTTTATTCCATTAACTCCTTTCTGGAACCAACCAAATGTGGGAGATCCCTAACATGTAGAGTGACTGTACTTTTCTTTTCTTTTCTTTTCTTTTCTTTTCTTTTCTTTTCTTTTCTTTTCTTTTCTTTTCTTTTCTTTTCTTTTCTTTTCTTTTCTTTCTTTCTTTCTTTCTTTCTTTCTTTCTTTCTTTCTTCATGAAGAGCTTCAATTCTTGGGGCCCTGGGTGCTGGAAGGTTGATGCAGGCACTATAGGGCCTCCTTTTCTTTTCTACTTTCTTTGTATAGAAATAAATCCCTTTGTGGGTGGTGTGCTCTAGTGTGAATGGCAGTATATCTCCCAGGCTCCCCAATCCCACTCTTCTCAAAGAGAGAAGGTCCACAAATGCCCAAATCTCATTAAGTTCTCAGGCCTTTCCCTCTCTCTGTTATGTAAACATCCATTCATTTACTTTTCAATAGTCATTCTTCATTCATTCATATTCATTCTTTAACTGCCCATTATAAGCTGGGCAGTTAAAGAATGAATATGAATGAATGAAGATGGTAGTTTAATGTTTTCTGCTGCCTAGGAAGCCCATCTCCATCCGCAGCTACCCACTCCCCCACCACATAAGTGTGTTCACAGATCTGTCTCATCACATAGTCACCTGCAATACACATGCTGACACATTTATGCATACTTTCTTCTCAAGCCTGCGAATCATGCAAAGGTTTCACAGTCATGCCCTTGCAGCATATCCTAATAATTGAACAGGTGTATGGTTGTATGTCAGCAGCACATATATATGTGCCTGTAGGTAATGCAAAAACTCAGCACTGTTTCAGGATTAGACATGAAGATCACAATTTTCTCTCTGCTCATTTTTCAGACTCAGGGTTTGATTCTAATCCAAATGCACTGCCAAGACCAGGGGAGCCCACACTAGACACACAGGGCACACATGTCTCAAATTCACTCTGGTATCTTGCTTCCTGGGAGGGGGAGGGGAGGTTTTTTGCTGGGCTTGTGTCCAGGACTCCTCAGGTCACCCCGTCGGGCCAGATTGGCCAGCCCCAGGTTGCCCATCCCTTCTGTTGTTCTACCCTCTGCCATAGCATTCCTCCTACCTAGCCATGGATAATTCTCTTAGTCCTTTGGGGAAGGGCCAGCCTATTGCTGTTCTCTGCCAAGGGCTGTTGGGCTTGGTCTGTGCTAGGATAAGGGTCCAAGTCACCTGAACTTACTCTTGTTAGAGGACAGGACTGGAGGTAGGGATAGAGAATATGGCCTGACCCACACCCCTATTTCTGTGACACTTGTTCTTACACTCAGGAAGGCTGACATTGGAGGTTGGTTTGCACCTGCAATTGGCTCCTTAAGGACAGGGAGGAGTCATGATGGTCCAGGCTGAGTGCTTTATAACCTTTCTCAATTCAGCTCCTCTTCCCTGTGACTTTTAACAGCTTAAAAAGGGATTCTGGGCCCAGATGGAATAAAGGTCTTTGGGAAGGGATGAAAGAGGGACTTAGATCCTCTAACTCCACTTTAATCACACTTCAGATATAAAATATACAACTTCACACATACTGAACCCTTGACAAAGATTCTATCATTAAAGTCTTTGGAGAAAGAAATTGCAGGTTCATTTTTTTTTAAGTTAGGGATTTTTTAAAAATGTATTTGGTACAGGATCTACAGGGTCTCACTATACAGATTGGACTCATTGTGATCCTCATGTTTTCAGCCTTCCCAGGGCTGGGAGTACAGGCCTGCACCACCATGCCTGGTGTTTGTGGTGGGCTCAGAGCCTGGGGTTGGCCTGTGGTGCCAGGGATTGAACCCTGAGGTCCCTAAGCAGGCTTTTAGCTCACTGAGCTATTTCTCTGCCCTTCATTTTTACAGATGAAGGAACAGATTTAAACAGGTTAAATGTCTTGTCCAAGGTCACACTTCCCTGTTGTGGCAGGGTTGACCTGAAGCTAGTCTACTCCAAAAGATAATTTACAAAATGATAATTCATTTTACAAAAGGATTCACTATGAGAGAGCTTTAGATGGAGGATCTACCTATAGCTTTCCAAGCAGAATGGGATATGCAAACTCCATCTGGCCAGCACCTATTCTTCTAAGATTTCCCTGGAGTGAGTGCCATGCAGAGGGGATGTGTCCTTAGGAACTATTGTAGAGGTTGTTGTTGTTATTGTTGTTGTTGTTGTTGTTGTTGTTGTTGGTGGTGGTGGTGGTGTGTGTGTGTGTGTGTGTGTGTGTGTGTGTGTGTGTTTGTGTAGCCTTGGGGAGAATGAGAAGGAATTTCATATTTTCGTGAAGACAGACTAGGGAAGGAGAGTTAACTTTCTAGGCAAGCATTGTACAAACACTCGCTGAATGAATTAATGAATGAATGAATTCATTCACCAAATGTTCACTGAACATAGCAGCCCTGTGCCAGGTGCTGCTCAGGCCCTTCAGATGTCACAGTGCCAAGGATTGGAAGATCCATATCCAGGGGTGAGGGGAGGTAGTGAGGGAATGAAAGCCAGCCGTCCTTGTCCCTCCTTCTGGAGGTCCAGCCCCTGTGATAGCCCCAGTAATGCTCCAGTTCCCTCTCCCATGCCCCACGTTGATCTTTCTGCTGTACATATCATTGTGTTCAAATAATACTGTATATATTTAAAAAGACTCCAAGAAGACAGCTGCCTGAGAGTATTAATCACGAGGAGACCAATGCTCCGTCTCCATGGTGACTCCTGACAGAGAGCTGAAGAACAATTTCTCGTCCTACTTTCTGGGGCCATGGAGATGCATGGACGCTGCATTTCTCACCCTTCTCTCTCCTCGCTACCTGTCCCTTCTTCCTCTCCTTTCTTCTTTTCTCCTGCCTCCCACACACTTCCTCTCTTTTCTCTAACTGAATGATTTGTTTAAAAGTATGGCCAAGAACCAGAGCTCTAGCTCAGCAGCACAGTACCTGCCTGGCAAGTGCAAGGTCCTGAGTTTGATTCTTGCTACCCTCCTCCCCCAGAAAAGTTTAGCATAAAAGCAGGGTCAGAGGCAGAGTGGAGCTGTCACACTAATAAGGAATAAGGTCGGTGAGGATGGCAGAAGAGATGAAGTTGTCTTCCATGTGTAGTCTCGGGAGTACCCAACTTCCTTCCCAAGACCCCTTCAGGGCCCCCCAGGCTTTGGTGACCACTGAGGCAGAAAGAATCTGATCATCTGCTCCTGAGGCAAGGGACCCATTCTCAGGGTTCTGCTCTGTACCTGTCTTCTGTCTTGCCCACGGCCGGTCATTGGTTTGTGGTTTGGGTCACAATTATAATTTTCAAGGTCCAGGCATATGGAAAAAAACCCAAATAACAGGCATATGGAAAAAACCCAAATATGCTAAAAATCCCACTGCAAAAAGTGAGAATATTTTCACAATCTTGATCCAGACATACATTAGAGTTTCATGTTGATCCAATAGATTTTTTCATTTATATTTATTCACTATTCGTTTATTCAATAGTTGCATTATCTTCATTATTTACACCAATTGTATCATACTGTACATTATAACATAACTTGTGCCTTTTATGATTTTTATTTTTTCTACCATGATATGATGTTGTTAACAACTCTAGACTTTTTCACCATGCAGAGATATTTATATTTTTAACTGCATAGTTTCTTTTTTCTGCATAGTTGCTTTTTATTTTTAACTAATTTTATTGAGAAAGAAATAGCATCGAGACAGTTTCAAAATCAATTAATAGGACAGTTTCAATAATTAATACATTGCATATTGTTGTCTTTGTAGTGATTATTCATAGTACAAGATGCAGACAGGATATCCTGTCCAAACACTATTAATACAAATCTTTCTTCTCATCTGCATAGTTTCTTGATTTGCAGTTTTATAAATAATCTGGTTGGGGCTGGGGAGATAGCTCATTGGAATAGCGCTTGCCTGACAAGTACAAGGCCCTGAGTTTGATCCCTGGTACCACTAAAACAACAACAACAAAAAATAATCTAGCTGTATAGAACCTTGGTATACAGAAGAGGTTTTACTAGTTCAGTATTTGTCAGGTTTGAGAGCTTTATATATACTCATCATTTTTAACAAATGTCTATTAGTACATGTTTGCAGTATGTAATGAGCACATTCATCATGGGGAGTTGTTACTGAGCATAACACATCTTTAAACATTTAACTTTCTTTGTTCTGTCTTTCCTCCTCCTTATGAAGGGTTCCTCACTTAATCCTCACAGTAAGTACTATAATCTTTATTTTAATACTCACAGTGCCTGCCTGGCAAGCCCAAGGTCCTGAGTTTGATTTTAGGTCCAAAAAAAAAAAAAAAAGTTTAGTAAATGTTGGCGTTAACACATTTGAACCTACAGTCTAGTAATAGGATAGATTCCAAAAAGTGGAATTTCTAGGTCAAAAGTACACATATTTAAAATTGTATATATTGTCAAATCTTACTCTAAAAAGATTTTTTTCCAACTCCTAGGCTAACCAGAGGTATATGAAAACCAACTAGTAAGCAGAAATAATTATACTAGTATATTTCAATTTATAATTTTCACATTATCAGTAAGAATGGGAATCTTTTCACAAGGCTTTGCATTTCCTTTCTATCATGGAAGGACCCAGAGCTTCACATAGTCACTTGCATAGGCGCATCCTCATGCCACCACAGGGGCTCTGAGGGTGAGGCTCTCCGGTGGGCTGGGTGGGGATACAGGTGTGAGGGCCTCTGCATTGCGTTTGGTGATTTTGTTTCAGATGATGAGGGAGGTGGACAGGAGGAGAGTAAGGTGGTTATAAGCCATGTAGGAAAACTTAATTCTTCCTAGGTAGCCCCTAAGTTGCTCTCCCACAGGAGACGGGAGGTGATTAACCACCTCTCTTCCATTCTACATCCTTTCTTGGGTAAAGTCAACATCAACAGAGCCGAAAGATGAACCCACGGAAGATACATTGAGAATGGATCCTAGGAAGGCTAGAGGTGGGGTCAACCACAAGGACTTTTTCCTGCTCCCTGCTCAGCCTCCCACCATCCTTTGTATCTAAGCTTGGTCCTTGCTTTATGGGAAATAGTGGATTTTGAATTTAAGCATTTTTAAATTAATTTTATTTATTTGATACAGTTCAGACTCATAGCAATCCTCCTGTTTCAGGCTCCTTAGTGATGGAATTACAGATGTGGGCCACCACACCCAGTTTCAGAGATCTATTTTTTATTTTAATTTTTTGTAATTTAGTGCAAGGTCTACAGGGTCTACAGGGTCTCACTACACAAATCAGACTTCTAGTGATTCTTCTGTTTTTAGGTTCCTAAGAAATGAGATTAAGGTGTGCACCACCACTCCCAGTCTCAATCGCCTTCTCAGCATGTCCCTAGGGTGGAACCAGTATGGCAGGCCAGGGATTGAGCCTCTGATCCCTGCGTCTGCCTAAGCAGGTGCTTTAATCCGCTGAGCTATCTGGCCGGCCCTTCAGGGATGTTTCTTGTTCCAATGGATGATGGTATTCCAAGCTTGCTTTTCATTTTATATGTTAAGAAGGTGAAAAGGGGATTGAGAGGACTGCCTGGTGCATCTCTCCTTCCCTGGCTTTTTTACGGCTTCTATACACTCATCTTAGTGTTTTTTAACCTTCTCTCCTCCCTTTTCTTTTCAGAGTGGCCCCTCCCACACTGGGGAGGATTGGTTGAACTCAGGGCCATTGTACTGAGCTACATCCCAGTCTTTTTCTTGTTGTTTTTATTGGAACAGGGTCTCACTATGCCATTCAGGCTGGCCTTGAGCTCACTTTGTAGCGCAGGCTGGTCTGAAGCTCACAATTGCCCTCCTGCCTCAGCCTGCCCAGTGAGGGGACAGGTTTTTGCTAAATGGCCTGGTATGGGCTTGAGCTTGTGATCCTCTTGCCTCCAAGAGTTGGTGAAGCTTTTAAACCTCTTTGAAGTGGACTGCTCTTTGTATTGGGATCCAACAATATGACTTCAAAACACTTAGGTAACTGGGTCCTCAGTGTGTCACTGAATCCTGTCCACCACCATCCAACCGGGTTTCTGGTTGCAAACAATAGGAATGCAGTTTTAATTCTCTTAGAACAAGTAAGTGGGGGTGATTTGTTTACTGGCCCAAATGAGCATCAACCAAACTGCAAGGTGGTCAGGGCCACAGCTGGGAATCTTGAGGTGGCAGAGCCAGAAGCTGAGTGTTTTTGGAATATTCTCAGTCCTACTCTTTTCTCTCACTGATGACTGAAACTTGGCCATTAGCAGACTTTGTGTTTGATACATCTGCTGCTGTGATAAATGAATTTTCATTCTCAGTTCTAGGTAGGGAATCTCAAGAAAGACCTCTGTTCCCCTTTCTAAGGCAATTTCTGGCTAGAAAGCAAGCTGATACACAGCTGGCAGCACTGCAAGGGGCTGTGTTTGTGCTTTGAGGGCCATTTCCAGAGAAGAGGAAATCACCATGAGCCAAAAGCCTCCTAAGAGACCTCAGCCTGGGTCCCTGAGGACAACAAATGGGCAGCAGTGTGTTCTGGCACATTCTTATAAGCAGGGGCAGAAACAAAAGTTCCCCCTACTTAACAATGCCCCTGGAGCAAATCACCTACTCCATCTGCTCGCTAGCTCCAAGGAACACTGCCCAAAATAAAAATGCCTAATTAGAAATTCCTGCAATCCAGAGCAAAACAACTTATTTGTTTCCTAGAATAATCTGGAGCCAACACTTGACTTGGCAAGCAGTGGGTTGCTCACATTCGTGTAGTGTGTCACGTGAAAATTCCAGCCGGGACTGTATTCAGTTAGGGCACAAGGGGAGGTCCCTGGTGGCCACCTCCCAGGCAGCAGCAAGCAGGGGCCTAGACCAGAACTGGTTTTATCAATGATGTGCAATGGGGTTCTGGAATAGGTAAGTAAAGAATTCTAAAAACTTCAGTAGGATTTCTAAACACCACTTTGCATGAAGACCTAACCAGTGACCCCTACATTTTGTAGGGACTTGTGGCCTGCAGGAGACACACGGAACCAATGATAGAGCCAAAACCTCAAGCCTCAGAATCAGCGTAACCAATTCCACTTCAGTGCTGCTGTTTGTTCAAGCAACTTTAAATAAAACACCAACCCTTTCTGGGCTTGTAGTTTTTCACCTGTGAAATGGAAGAATGTTATCTGCTCTGCCTGTAGCCTCAGGACCAAGTTAGAATGAACAAATTAAGTAGATAAAGCGTGCATTCCTGCTACAACAAGGAAAAGTATGTGAGAAGAATATATCTAGTTCAGAAATAATGGATAAGCCTTCCTACAATGTGTCCTATGCCTTTGGGAAGGAACCTTCTTCTATAGAGGTGCGTTTACTCACTATGGGCTGAATTTCATGGTTTTCACTTTTTTTTTTTTTTTTTTTTTGAGCAAAAACCAGTGGCAAAGTGTATTCAAGAATGCAAAAATGAAGAGTGGGAGAGAAGGTGGCTCTTCATAGCAAGCTTAGACTGAGTAACTTGAAAAAGAGTGAAAGCAAAGATACAAGTACATGCTGCTTTTGGGAAGCTCGGGTGGACTGTCATAGAAAGTTATGATAGCTCAGGGTTGCTTCCTCCAACCCTTGTTATTATCCATTAATTAATTCATTTAAATATCAATTGAAGATCTAATGTTTCAGCTAGTTTATCAATTTAATACAGAAGCAGCTGAGGCGTGTGCCAGTGGGGGACATACAGGATGAGTGGGGATACTAGAATAAGGCAGGCAGTGGTTATCTAGTCAGGATATTTAGGGAGGATGCCCCTCAAGAAATTGACATTCTCACTGGGGCTGCTGGGATAGACAAAAGCCTGGAAAAAGGGTGAGGGAAGCAGATACTGTACGCAAAGGGGACAGCATTTGCAAAGGCCAGGAGGTGAATGGATAGAGCAGGAGAAGAGGGTTCAGGACACTGAAGGCAACTCATAAGTGCTTGGAATGGGCTGGCAAGATAGCTCAGCGGTCTAAAGCGCCTCTCAGGGACCGTGGTTCGAGCCCCAGTACCACATGCCATGCCAGCCGCTCCTCCCAGGGCGGGCTGAGCTGACCCCCCCACCCCCGCAAAAAAAGAATCCGTGATGTGTAGCGAGACACTGTAATAAATAAATGAATTTTAAAAAAATAAATAAGTGCTTGGAATGTATGGGGTGAAAGAGGTGAGAAAGGAGAAGTGGAGTCTGGCTGGAGAGGTGGGCAGGGGCAAGCTCAGGATCACGGGAGAATTCTGTAGCATGTTTAGATTTTCTCACTAAGGCAATAAGATGCTGATAAAGAGGTTTAAGCCATGCATGAGATGCAGTTCCCATTGTAAGAAGGATCTGTCTGATTACACTTAGGAAGGTGACTTGAAGAAAGAGTGGTTATCAGGCTGGGCAGGTGAGAGAGGGTCCCATGTCTCAGCCCAGCCTGTGGTGGCAGCAGAAAAGGAGAAGCTTCAAAGTAAGTACGCACTTGGGAGTTCTTTTTTTTGGTCAGTGTTGGGGATTGAACCCAGGATCTCATATATGGTAGGCAACCACTGTACCACCACACTACATACACTCACAGTCTAGAAGCTATTCTACAATGAATTTGTGTGGGTGATCAGCTACAGCTGAGACAGAGGAGAAAAAGAAATCTGGGCTGACACTTGGTTTCCAATTCTGACAGTGGGGTAGGTAATTATTTAGGTGGAAAATTGCCAGGAGCAGCAGAGTCCCCTCACCCACACATACTGTGTTTTATTTATGAAGCTATGATTTATACACAGTAAACAATGCAAACCTTAAGTGTAGGATTTGATGACATTTTGCTCAAACGAAGACATAAAACATAATTCCAGAATGTTCTCTTGCGCCCTTTTCTAGTTAATAGACAACACTCTGTCTCTTTCTCTCTCTCTTTTTTTTAAAAAAATGTATTTGGTACAGGCTCTCACTCTGCAGCTTGGACTCACAGTGATCCTCCTGTTTTCAGTCTCCCCAGCGCTGGGATTACTGATGTGCACCAGCAAGTCTGGTGTCAGTAGCTCACTCAGCATGCCTTGGGGAAGAGCTAGCAAGGCATAAAGGACTAGGGATTGAACCCTGGTCCCCATTCTTGCCAAAGCAGGCACTTGGTCTGCTGAGCTGTCTCACCAGCCTTGACAATCCCCTCTCTGAAGTAATCTTTTTTTTTTTGGCGGAACCAGGGATTGAACTCAGGTTCTTGCGCTTGCCAGGGAAGCACTTATTTCACTGAGCCATCTCTAATCTTTTTTTTAAAAATTCTACCACTATAGATTAATTTTGCCTATTCTCAAACTGTCTAGTCATTTCTTTTTGGTGGCACCGGGGCCTGAACTCAGGTCCTTGTCCTTGCCATGCAAATGCTTATTCTACTGAGCTATCTCCCCGGCCCCATCTCAAACTGTCTATAAGCAGCCTAAATCAGAATGTACTGTCCTGTACCTGGCTTCTTTTGCAAAACATAATATCTCTAAGATTTATCCACTCCATGTTTTTTTCGTGAAAAAAAAACCAAACAAACATGGTCTACTATCCCATTACTTGAGTATACCACAGTTTATCTGTTCTCCTAGGGATGGCAGTAGGCTTTTTTTATTGTTTGTATTTATATTTGTTAGTTTTGAGGCAGCTTAAAAGGATGATTTAGAAATAGATCACAGTGAGAAGTTATCATATTTATACATCCTTGTGACCAACTACATAGCTTTTATATATATATATATATATATATATATATATATATATATAGAGAGAGAGAGAGAGAGAGAGAGAGAGAGAGAGTAAGTAAAATTACCTCAATAAAAAAACTTCAAAAATCTAGTGGAACACGCCTCTCACATGAGCTACTCAGGAAACTGAGGATGGCAAGCTTGAGGCAAGACTGGAGAAATTAACAAGAATCTGTCTCAAAATAAAAAATAAGCTGTGCATGGTAGCACATGCCTGTAACCCCAGCACTTGGGAGGCTGAGGCAGGAGGATTGCTGCAAGTTTGAGGTTAACCCGGGCTACATACATAGTGACTTCAAGGCCAACTCAACTACACAGTGAGACCCTGTCTCACAAAACATGCAAGCAAACAAACTAACGGGTTGAGGGGTATAGCTCAATGGCAGAATGCTTGCCTACCATGTGCAAAGCTCTGGGCTCAATTCCCTGTACTGCCAACACAACAAAACAAAAATACAAAATGGAGGAATAGGGGAGATAAGTATGACTAAAAGTATGTTTTCCCTGAAGGGCATTGCAGTAAGAATCGGTGGAGGGATGTGGATTTTGCTTTGGATGCTAAGCCTCAGGTTTATAAATGGGTCAGTGTGTTAGTGTCAGAAGGTTCTCTGTGATCTGGACATGGAGATGGAGCGAAGGTGTAAGGATTTGTCTGACAGTAACGCGTTTATGAGAAAAGGCAAGATTGGGCAGGCAAGCTTCAGACTGCAGTGTGCCTCTGACAGAGTCTCAGCCACCACAATGGTGAGTTTCGGAGCAAAAACTGCTCATCTGCTCATTAGGGGAATCTTGTACTGGGTGAAGTGACCAGTTCCTGATAGCTTCACCAGGCTCAGTCAGTGATAGAAGCCTCCCTGGGAAGGGAATGGCCTTGGCTTTGACAACTGGCCTAAAGAAGGTGCTGACAGCTGTCCTCTTAACTTAAACTCCTCTGCTAGCAGCTGAACAGCAAGTTCTTCTTGAAAGGAGACTCAGCTTCCTCCCCTCTGTAATTTCCACAGTCAATTCTCTCTAAGTAAACCTGCAAGTTTTAAGCTATTCCACTAAAAATTCCAGTAACAAATCATTCTTTTAAGGAATCAGGGTGCAAGCTGATAGTTTCATTCGCAAGTATGCTTGGAAGATGCTGAAGGATAATCAAGAGAATTTTGAGAATGGTTTATGTCCTATGAAATATCCCCAGTGGTGAGGTTAACACTCAGATTATAGGGGTGTGCCACCATGCTTCCCTTGCAGCTAGATTTTTCAATGCAAATTAAGCATGGCAAGTAGACACTATATGTGAGATTAAAAAGTTTACATGGATCAGAAGTTATCTCTCTGTCTCTTTCATTGTTTTTCTATCATCATCTATGTCAGGGAACATGGACTTGTCCCAGCAATGTCAATGAACTTCAACTTTTTGTTGTTGAAAGGACGTTGTGTGGGCCAACAGGGACTTCATTGTTCCTGGATTACATCTACCTCAATGTGTTCTCTTAATTCAGTGATTTTACATTCTAAGATTCATTCCAACTCTTCCAAAGATTTCACATATGATATCCTCTAATAACTTTTTCTCTTTGGAATGTGTAGTTTCTATTTCCTTGTTTCAGTTATTTTATGGCTGTATAACGAACCACCCAGAACTCTGTGGCTGATAACTGCAACAATCACTTATATTTTATGCAAATAAACAGTCTGGGCAGGGCTCAGCAGGCAAGCTCATCTTTGCTGTAAGCTGTGTAAGTCAAAGAGGCTCTTTCAACAGCTGAAAAGATCTATTTCTTTTTCTTTCCTTTTTTATGTATTTGGCATAGGGTCTCACTATGCAGCTCAGACTTGTAGTGATCCTCCTGTTTTCAGAGAGGTTGAGAGAAAGGGAAATAGAGGTAAGTAGGTAGACAGACAGACAGACAGACAGACAGATACTTCCCACAGAATCACTTCTTCCATATTGCTATAGTAGAAGCAGCTACAAAAGATCCACCAAGGTGTAAGGAGAGGAGACTTAGACTTCACATCCTAATGGAGGAGTAGCAAAGTTCTGGAGTGGCAGGACTTTCCATTGAAACCATTTTTAGAAAGCATAATCTGTCACATTCCTCCTTTGAACTATGATGAATACAGTTAAGAAGAAGGATTTTAAAAACTTAAGACTAAAAGGTGGAAAACCAAATGCAAGCATGAAATCTGTAAATATCTAAACAAATAACATTTTAAAGGAATATACAAAAAAAAGCAGTGCTGTTATGGTTTGTGTCTAGTTCCCCCCCCCCCCAAAGCCTTGTGCAGCCATGAGGTAGCTTCTAGAGTTTGTGATGAATTCATGATCCAATCCTGGGATTATGGGTGTGTGTGCTACATCTGCCCTGGGGCAGAGAGCCTGGATGCAATAGAAGGAAGGGAGAGAGACTGCTGCTGGGCTGCTCCTCCCATTTTGCTCTCGCTCTTCTGCCGTTTCCTGCCTCCGTGAGCTGCTGCCCTGTGCCATGTGCTGCTCTGCCTTGGAGCCAGCTGAGTATGGACTGAAACCTCTACAAACTGTGAGCTAAAGAAATCTTTCCTTCCTTAATTTTGGGTATTGGGCATTTTGTCCCAGAAATCAGAGAAAAGTAATTGAGACAAATGTATATGCAGATTTTTGAAAGGTTAACATTTTTAAAATAAGAAAGCTAAAATATAGAAGCAAGTACTCTGTAAAAGAAAAAGTGTAATACATCAGTTAGGAACTGCGGGAAAATAATAGAAAGAAGGCAGAACTGGATCCCCCCAAAATTAGAAAGGAAAGCAAAAAATAAGAATAAGGGTTGAATAAGAATGGTTGGCAGCTCAATCAAGATTGTAAAAGATGTTTAAGTAACATTGAGACCAAATTCCATTAAATCAAGTGTATCTTTGTTAAAATGAGAAAAAGAGGAAGGGGAGGGACAGTAAAAGGACTATTCTGACCTTAGAGAGGAGTCTCACTTCAAAGGCCTTGTATAGCCCAGATTCCCTGTTAGGGCTGCAGCTATAGCTGGTAACCCTGTCACAACAACATCCTGGCTTTAGAGATTGTCTCTGGCTGATGTCTGTCTGTCTGTCTGTCTGTCGGTCTGTGTTTGTCTTCTCCATGCTAGTTTCAGGCTTCTGCCTCAGCAAATCTCTTTGCACTTTGCTGCCTTTATCCACAGTCTTTCCTGGTCCTTGTGGCCACTACAAGGACCATCTTGATTGTCACGAGGAGAGGACAGAGCCCCAGGTAACTACTGCTTGTGAAGACATTTTTTTTTTTTTTTTTTTTTTTTGCAGAACTTGGGATTGAACTCAGGCCTTTGCTCTTGCAAGGGAAGCACTTATTCCACTGAGCCATCTTCACGGCCCCTTGTGAAGACATTTTGCCAGCCTGCAGGATGGGGGGAGGGAAGGTAGTGGGCAATTTATTGTGAGAATTCAGGAATCTGCTATATCTTCATCAATGCATCCTGTCGGTTCATGGATTCCCACATTCCTTCTATTTTTTTGAATCCCACGTTTCTTCTATCTAATCTGTCACTACCTTTATGGTTGTTCTACTCTCACAGCAGTGATTTCTGCAGTGATCAGTCTTTATTCCAGCTCACGCTGTTCTCAAATAGGAGAGTTTGGGCTGCTTCGCTTTTCTGTGCTTCTGAGCTGTGTCCTTCGGCCCTTTGTCAGGCTCTCCTTGCCAAGTTGCAGTTGTTTCTACCAGAGGACCTTGTTGAGGTCAAAGCCCTCACATCATGAAAGGTGCAGGCTTCTTGCAGGGCTGCTTGGGAAGCTCACATGAGCAGAATTCACCCAGCTGTTGGGCACCAGCAGCAAACCCTCCAAAGCAGCCCCAGGAGAGCAGGAGCTGAGTGGGGCAGGAGGTGAGGGGGAATGAGGCAGGCTTCATTGTGTTGCTAAATTCTGAGTTGCCGGCCCCACCTGGCCATTGCATGTATGGGCTGGCACCACCTGTTGCCATCACCTTTGCTCTGTGCAGCTGGGCTCCTGACAATTCTACCTTTAAGAGCCTTATGTCCCTTGGCCATCAGAGGCTGATCCTCTCTGTAGAGCAATGGGAGCAGCAAGACTCTCCAGTGGGATGTTGGTTGGCATAAATAAGAAGTGGGAAGAAGAGAGGTAGAAGGCTTTGAAAGAAAAATTTTAGTCTTTCTCCTTATTTGAGAAAATTAAAGGATGATTAGAGTGGCAGGGCACGAGTGGATTGTTCAGCAGGTTTCTGTGGAGATGGCTCATGGGGCTTTCCTATGGGGCCCTCTTGATCAAGGGCACCTACTGGCTGGTCCCCCAGGCTGAGGACTGTGTTGGAGCACGTTCATCTTTGGTGAAGAACGAAGAAGCCTTAAGAGAGCCATAGAGACTGAGCCACAGCCTGCTGGCCTGGATAGTTCACATTTTGGCTAAATGAATAAACTGCATAAGTTGGATTAAAATGAAATGAATGTTTGAAAAAAAATCAGTGGGGCTGGACATGTGGAGTGGGGACTCGAGGCAAATGCCTAGCGGAGAATCCTAATGAGTGGTGATGAGGGCCAATCTCATGCTAGTGCTTTGTATCTGTCAATTATTCCCTCCTTTCTTCCCTCTCTTCCTCTCTAACTCCCCTCTACCTCTCCACTTTTCTTTCTTTTGTCTTTTTCTGAAACAGAGTCTTGCTATGTAGCTCATGTTGGACTTGAATTGACTTTGTAAGCCAGGCTGGCCTCAAACTCATAGCTATCTTCCTGCCCTCAGCCTCTCAAGTGCTGGGATTATGGGTGTGTGCCACCATGCCTGGCTGTCAACACCTTTCTTGCTCATTGTTGTCATGTGAGGTAGGTGATTTATTGTCCTTATGGTATAGATGAGAAATTTGAGGAACAGAAAGCCTAAGTTTTGACCCAAGATTAAGGAACTAGAAAGTGGGATATGTGGGACAGAGATTCAGAAGTTAAATTACAGATGTAAGTCCCTAACAGCTTCTCTCTATTGTCCTTACTTTCTTGCATGTGGTACATGATCTTCCTACCAGTCTTCTGACATAGCATAGCATTGGCTGTGCTGGCAAGGGCTTTCTACTCTTCTGTAGAGCTAGAACCTCTAGCAACAAAACTCCAAGGCTAATGCAGCCTTTCAAATTTCCCTCAAGGGCTGACCAAATAGCTCAGTGGATTAGAGAGCCTGAAGCAGGCTCAGGGGCAGGGGCTCAGGGTGGGTTTGATCCTTGAGCCTGATGTTCCCGCTCCACCCCCAGCACGTGCTGAGACAGCAATTGAGACTGGGTGTGGTGGCGCAAGTTTGTAATCCCAGCTCTCGGGAGGCTGTAAACAGGTGGATCACTACCAGTCCAATCTAGTAATGAGACCCTGAACACCCTATAACCCTCCCTAAAATAAAACAAAAAACAAAAAATTTCCCTCGGGAATGCCCTATGTAGCCTGTGTTGGCCATTTTAGCCCTGTCTATAAGGACTCTTGGGTTTCCTAGAAATCCCAGGAATGTGATTAGGAACTACCCTGCCTAATGCCCCTTGTCCTCATCAGACTCTTTCTAAGCTTTCAAATCCCTTCAAGACTTTCTGTCTTAGTCAGCTTTCTATTATTAGGATGAAATATTTGAAACAAACTATAAGATGGAAAGGCTTATTCTGATTCATGAGTTGAATCTCTAGGCATTAGAGCTCCAGTGCTTTGGGCCTGTGGCAACACAGGACATCATGATGGACTATATAGCAAGTGCAACCTGCTTGCCTCATGGAGGCTAGGAAGGAAAGTTGGAGGAAGAGGCGGGGCCAGATGCCTAACATCCCCTTCCAGGGCACGCCCCCAATGACCTAACTTCCTCCTACTAGACCCACCTCTTAAAGATTCCTCTCTCTGGTGCCTCAGGCAAGGGATGGAGCCCTTCAACACATGGCCCTTCAGGGTTTTCAAGATCTAAACTCACTACTCTGAAGTCTGGTATCTTTTTCTTGGTGTCAAAGATCTCACCCTCCTGGTGTCTGGGTTTCTACAGCTTCTTCTTGAAGTAAGCATCAGTGAGGTGTTTGTGGATTTTCACTTTTCTGTAGAGGTGACAAATGACAAATTTCTGGTGTGTTCTTCATAGAGGAACATGATTAAGGCTAAGAGGCCCAGTCACAAGT
>PVKA01044564.1:0-16091 GCA_004027165.1 Ctenomys sociabilis | reverse complement strand
ATTTTTAGCTTCTGTAACAATGCTTGCTTAACCCTCCCAGCTTGTGGTTTTTCGCATATAAAATACCCTGCCGCCCAGCCCTCGGGGGGCCTTTCTCCTTCTCGCCTGGAGAGGCTGCCCGGTGGGTACCACCTAAAATAAAGCGCTTCTTTCTTTTTGGACTTGCCTTGTTGTCATCTGATTTTTGAGTTACAACAGTCTTTATAATAAAGTACAAAAAGAAAATAAAGCTGACATACTTTTTTCTGAGCGGCATATCTATTATTCTAAGATTTCTGTATTATTCCGTAAATATTGATAGAGAAATGAAATAAACAACCAACATCATGTCCTTGTTTAAGTTGATGTTCCTCACATTTCAAGTATATGATCACTGTACTGAACATTGCAGTTTTATCCAAATTGCTGTTTTCTCCAGCTACCATTTATGACTTATTTATCAGGAGAGTCAATATTCTGTTCCAGAGAGTATTCTGCATGCCTTTGCTTTGCAATCTGTATTGCCTTCCGAGTCATGAAATAGTCCCAAAAGTCCATTTTGAAACAGGTTCTAAGCCCCTACCAAGATCTGATACCTAGGTTCTCAAGAGTTTGATTCTGTGACAGGATGAGAGATAGAAAAGAAGTTTGTTGGGAAGAAAAACTGTAGGAAATAAAAATAAAAAAGCAGAATTAGCTAAGAACAGCATACAGATTGTGATGCATATAAGATCCCTGAGATGGGTTTGCAGGGAGATAGTAGGATTATGCAACAATAAAAATAATCAGATTAAAATTAATATCTGATAATATCATGACCACCAAAACAGAGAAAGCACTATAAAGATGATCAGTGACATGATTCCTTTATTTGGCAGAAATTGCCTAATCTTTGTCAGTTCCTATTGGGCAGCTGTTCAGGAATAGAAAGGCCTCAGGCCAAAATTGCCAATAGGTTGGGCAGGTGCAGTAACTAGAAGCTATCAGATATCATTCATCCTTGCATCGGAAGGGAGCTGCAACCATCTATATACTCGTGTGTCTGCCAGAAGATATGAAAGTAAAAATATACAATTGATCGGCAGAGTAGCATTTTTAAATAAATTATGAGACCACCCTATTTGCAATATTATCAAAAATACCTAGGAATACATTTCCTAAGAAAGATTAAAGATTTATAATAAGAATATATAATAAGAACTATAAGATGAGGATGATGATGAAATAACCACAAACACATCAAAAATATCTGTAAATTTTGGGTTGATATGATTAGCATAATTAAAATTTCCATACTACTCCAGGGTATCTATAGTTTGATACAATCTGTATTGAAACTCAAATAGCATTTCATAGAAACAATTAAAAATCGATAATAAAATTAGCATAGATTCACAGAATATCCCAATAGACAAAATAATCTTAAGAAAGATGAATAAAAATGGAGGCATCATACAAATTCAAACTGCACCATAAAGTTAAGTAATCAAGACAGTACCTACTGACAAAATCATGGACCCATGTAAAAGGCCCAGAGATAAGCCCATACATGCTTTTCAATTAAACTTTACCAAAAGATCTAAGAATATAATAATAGGAAGGAAAGTTAATCACTTCAGTAAAAAACCTTTGTGAAATTTTGGTATCATTCTATGCAAAAAGATTGAAATTAAGCACATTATACACAAAATCAACCAAAAATTGACTGAAGCCTAAAGCATAAGATATAAACCATAACCATTCTACAAGTAAACATACAACAAGACTCTTTGACATTATCCTTGGCAATAATCTCCTGCATATGGACACCAGACGATAAGGTAACAAAAGAAAATTAGACAGATGGATTAAAAAAAATTAAAGACTTGTGTGCGGCGATAGTGACACCCAAGTTAGTGAAGAGATATTTGACATGAGAAAAGGAATTTCAACCTGTTTACAATATGCTGCTAACTATTTGATAGATCTATCTATCTATCTATCTATCTATCTATCTATCTATCTATCTATCTAAATTATCTAAATATCAGTTAGGACTGTTTAGTGACTCTGAGGCCAGTCTGAACTACATAGTGAGACCTTTTCTCCAAAATATTTTTAAAATAGTGTCTATACCACATATCATAGGGAAGAAATATGGTCGTTTATGAAACATACATGAAACAAGAAGACTTCAAGCAGAGTGAAATGATACAAGCACAAAAGACCAGCAGTACATTTCTCTATTGTACACCATGTAAAATATTAAACTAGAAAAAACCACCAGAATGTTTGTACTCAAGAGCTGGTGAGGAGAAAACCTTGATTAAATATTATAAATTTTAAATATCAGATTAAAAATTTCTATCAATCTGAAGTCTCATATGGTAACTATAGTAAATTGGAAAATATGTACTTGAAACTTTCCAAGTGAGTATGTTTTAAATATCCATACTGCAAATATTCATATATGTACAAAAATTGATAACTGTATGAAGAAACTCATTTGACTGTAGCACTCAGTATAGGTACCAAATGACTACAGTGTGCACCTGAGACACGTTCAATTTCTATTTGTGAATTATGGTATATCAGAATACAAAACACAGTTGCTTCAGCGTCTAGAAGTGACTACTCTGTGTGTTATCTCATCTCTCAGCCAAGATGCCAGAGGAGACCCAGACTCAGGACCAGCCCATGGGGAAGGAGGAGGTGGAGACCTTCACCTTCCAGGCAGATCGCACAGTTGATGTCCCTAATCACTAACATATTTTACTCTAACAAAGAAATTTTCCTGAGGGAGTTGATTTCAAATTCCTCCAATGCTTTGGACAATATCAGGTATGAAAGCCTGACAGATGTCAGTGAGCTTGACTCTGTCAAGGAGCTGCACATTAACCTCATTGGACACTGGGATTGGAATGACCAAGGCTGACCTGATCAACAACCTCAGCACCACAACCAAGTCAGGGACCAAGGCCTTCATGGAGGCTTTGCAGGTGGGTGCTGACATCTCCATGACTGGCCAGTTTGGTGTGGGCATATTCTGTCTACCTGGTTCCTAGAAAGTGACTGTGGTTACCAAGCATAACCATGACGAACAGTATACCTGGGAGTCCTCATCAGGGGTCCTTCACTGTGAGGACAGACACAGGTAAACCTATGGGTGGAGGAACCAAGTTTATCTTACATCTGAAAGAAGACCAAACTGAGTACTTGAAAGAAAGAAGAATAAAAGATTGTGAAGAAGCATTCACAGTTCATTGGCTATCCCATTACTCTTTTTGTGGAGAAGGAACAAGATAAAGAAATGAGTGTTTATGAGGCTGAAGAAAAGGAGGACAAAGAGAAAGACCAAAAAAAAAAAAAAAAAAAAAAAAAAAAAAAAAAAAAAAAAAAAAAAAAAAAAAAAAAAAAAAAAAAAAAAAAAAAAAAAAAAAAAAAAAAAAAAAAAAAAAAAAAAAAAAAAAAAAAAAGAAAGAAAAAAAGAAAAGGAGTCTGATGACAAGCCTGAAATAGAATATGTTGGTTCTGATGAAGAAGAGGAAGAAAAGAAGGATGGTGAGAAGAAGGAGAAAATTAAGAAGTATATCGACTAAGAAGAACTGAGCAAAGCAAAGCCCTTCTGGACCAGAAACCCTGACAATATTACTAATGAGGAATATGGGGAGTTTTACAAGAGTCTGACCAATAACTGGGAGGATCACCTGGAACTGAAGCATTTTTCCATGGAAGTACAGTTGGAATTCATGACTCTTCTTTTTATACCACAATGAGCTCCTTTTGGCCTATTTGAAAACAGAAAGAACAACAACTTCAAAGTTTTCATCATGGATAACTGCGAACAGCTAATCCTTGAGTACCTAAATTTCATCAGAGAAGTGGTGGACTCTGAGGATCTGCCTCTAAATATTTCTTGAGAAATGTTACAACAAAGCAAAATTTTGAAAGTCATCAGAAAGAATTTGGTAAAGAAGCACTTAGAATTGTTCACTGAATTGGCAGAAGATAAGGAGAACTACAAGAAGTTCTATGAGCAGTTTTCTAAGAACATAAAGCTTGAGATACATGAAGACTCTCAAAATCAGAAGCTTTCAGAACTGCTGCACTGCTACATGCCTGCTTCTGGGGTGAGATGGTGTCTCTCAAGGACCATTGCATCAAGATGAAGGAGAGCCAGAAGCACATCTATTACATCACAGGTGAAACAAAGGACCAGGTAGCTAACTCAGCCTTTGTGGAACTGCTCCTGAAGCATGGCTTAGAAGTGATCTACATGATTGAGCCCATTGATGAGTAGAGTGTCTAGCAGCTTAAGGAATTTGAGGGGAAAACTTTAGTGTTAGTTACCAAAGAGGGCTTGGAACTTCAAGAAGCTGGAGAAGAGAGAAAAAAAAAAAAAACAGGAAGTGAAAAAGAGAAAGTTTGAAAACCTGTATAAGATCATGAAAGACATCTTGGAGAAAAAGGTTGCAAAGCTGGTCCTGTCCAACCAATAAGTGACATTCCAATGCCGTACTGTCAAAAGCACATATGGCTGGATGGCGAACAAGGAAAAAATAATGAAAGCACAATCCCTAAGAGACAACTCCACTATGGGTTGCATGGCATCAAAGAAGCAACTGGCGATAAACCCTGACCACTCTATTATCGAGATCTTGAGGCAAAAGGCTAAGGCCAATAAGTCTATGGAGGATCTGGTCATCTCACTGTATGAATCCACACTGCTGCCCTCCGGCTTCCACCTGGAAGACCCACAGACACACACAAACAGGATTTACATGATGATCAAGCTTGGTGTAGGTATTGATCAGGATGACCCCACCACTGACGACATCACTGCTGCTGTCAACGAGGAGATGCCACCTCTTGAAGGAGATGACCACATCTCGTGCATGGAAGAAGTCAACTGAGCTTGGCTGAAGAAGTGCTAATATATGTTCAGTGCTTAACCTTCATTCCCTCTGATAATACATATTTTCAAGGATTTTTTTGTTAAGTTTATATGACATGATAACTGCTTTTAAGAGGAAGATAAGATTTCTTTCTATTTTTAAGTAATACTGTGATAGGCACCAAAGCAGAGCTAGCAGTGCTTTCTCTAATTTCACCTTGGTTTATTTTAACAGGTTGGGGTGTCTGTGTTAAGATGTAACTTAACTATTAAACTTTGTAAGGTCTGAAGTGCTTAGTCACTGAACAGATTCCTTGGATAGTCAGAATCAACATAATGACAATGGCACTAATCCCTAAAATTCTATACAGATTCAATGCAATTGCAATCAAAATACCATTAGTGTACCTCAAAGATCTACAGAAAAAAATTCCTAAGTTTCATTGGGAATAAGAAGAGAAGAGACCTAGAATAGCAAAGATAATTCTGGACGAAAGAGTCAAGCCAGCAGGTATCACAGTCCCAAAGCTGAAATGTTTTTATGAAGCTACTATGATAAAATCAGCACTGTACTGGCAAAAAAAAAAAAAAAAAAAAAAAAAAAAAAAAAAAAAAAAAAAAAAAAAAAAAAAAAAAAAAAAAAAAAAAAAAAAAAAAAAAAAAAAAAAAAAAAAAAAAAAAAAAAAAAAAAAAAAAAAAAAAAAACAGGTGTGAAGATCACTGGAACAGAATAAAAGACACAGACACAACATCAGACACACTCAGCCATCTTACGTTTGACACACACATATTCACTGGAAAAAAAGATAGCCTCTTGAATAAATGGTGCTGAATCAGTGGATTTTACACATGCCAAAGCCTAAACCTAGACCCATGTCCATCACCATGCACTGAACAAAATTCAAGGCATATCAAAGATATAAATACTCAGATAGTGGGGATGGTGAGATAGCTCAGCAGATAAAGTGCCTGCATAGGCAAGCTTAGACAAGCGCACTGACTGCAGGTCGGTACCAGGCACTACCTGCCAACCCAGCCTTGTCTCCAGTGTGGGCTGAGCCTGCCAGAATCCGGGCGCAGTGGCTCATGCCTGCAGTCTCAGCGCTGTGGAAGATGAGAGCAGGACGACTACCACGAATCTGACCTGTGTGATGAGGCTTTAAAACAAGCAAACACATTTTTTAAAAAAGGAAACGATGAATAAAGGAAATATTAAGATAGAAACACTAAATTTACTGGAAGAGAAAATAGGTGGAGATCTCAAACACATAAGCGTAGGTAGGGAATCCAGAAATAAAAGCCAAGTTGCAAGAGAACTACTGCAAAGAATCAATAAATGGAATTTCACCTTATTTAATAGCTTTTTTAAAACAACAACAAAAAAAATCAACACAATGAAAAGATAGGCCACAGAGTGGAAAAAATATTATTGCCAATAGTCACTTAGATAAATGACATATATAGATTATGTAAAAATTTAATTAAAATCAGACCCCCAAATTCAAAGATCCAATAAAACATGAGCATCTGAGGTGAATACACACTTCTCACATGAAAACATACAAATGGCTAAATAATAGAACAAAAAGCTGTCAACATTGGCCATTCAATGAATGCAAATTAAAACAATGCTGGTATTACATCTCACTCTAGAATAATGGCTATTATACAAAAATCAATCCACAAGTCTGGTATTGAATAAACGAACCCTTCCCCATGATGATGGGAATATAGTGGTACAACCACTGTGCAAAACAGTATGGAGAATCCTCAAATAGATAAGGTTAGAGGTCCCATTCACCTTAGCTCTTCCCCTTCTGAGTATTTTCCCTGAAGAATTAAAAAACATCACACCATAGCAATATATGTGCACTCATGTGTATAGCAGTACAATTTGGAATCTTGGAAACAACTCAAATGCCCATCAACTGAGGAAAAGATTAAAATATGTGTTTTATGATGATCCATAAAGGATAAACTGGATGCTCTTCTAGTAAATGGTGCAACTCAGAACCATACTCATAAGTGATATAAACCAGACCCATAAGTTTAAAAATCATTTGTCTTACTAATGTGAGAAGCTGAGCAAATAAATAAGAACAAAAATTTACTGTAGATATTGTGAATTGGATAGAAACTATTCAAAAGAAAAGACAAACTGTTGGGGGAAAAACATAGGAAAGAAGGTTCAAAGAAAAACAATTTAAACAGAAGTTAGCTTAAGAGACTTAGTCAGCCAGTTTCTCCTTTTATTTAATGTATTTATTTCTATTTTAACTTGAAGAGTGAAAAATAGAAATAAAAACAAATAGAAACAATGACATAAACAGGATAACATACAATAATACATGTATTACAGATTTTCAAAGCACGGATAACTAATTATATATATATATAAATTATATATAAATTATATATATATATATAATGTTGTGTGTATGTGTGTTATAAATATATATATTTAAATAAAGCAATCCAACACAGATCAGCAGTCCACAGAAGTTGTTGACTTGAGCCATTCACAGCTCAGTATACTAATATGATTTTATTTTATATGTCTCCATTTTTATACTTTTCTGCTGGATGGTTAAGACTGAGTTAAAGCAAGACCTATACAACAAGAAATGTAACTTTTGTATCAGATAAGGTCAGTCAGATGCCCTCAGAGTTTATCCTGTAACCCTGTAAGGCAGTCAGTGTCAGCCATGCAGATGAGTCACGGCAGTTGCTTGACCGATTTGCTCTCTGTGGAAGCCTGAGAGTTTTCTCTCCATGTGACTCTCCTTAGGCACACTATACAGCATCAATTGCATTCCTCTGTGGCCCCATAATCACCTTGATCAGAAAATTTGGGGCAGAACTGAGTTACATGATGTTACAGTACAAATTCTCTTACATCCTGAGTCTTCACTGACCTTGAAAGGCTAGTGCCAAAATGTTGGCTGACCTTGCAGCTTTTCTTTTTCTCCAATAGTTGATCTGCAAACTTAGGTTGTTAACCGTCCAGAAGAGAAGCTTATTATTACCCCGCAACATATGCTGCTCAGTTTACATATACTATTTGTCTAAATATCAGACATTATAGGCATAACACGGAACATGTATTTTCTATCAAGTATTGAGATACTAAATTCTAAGTCCATAAAGAACATGGAGAATAAAAAAGAATTTAAAAACATAGGAATGAACACTTCCATAGATATTTAGAAATGCATCCATGTACAGCATAGTAGCCTTTTAGCAGGACTGTCTTGTGATATTTTTGTCTTATTTTTCATTTATTACCTTTAAAAAGGGGCAGAAGTTTTCAGTTGGTATGTCATGACAAGAAGTTCATATTTAAAAGACCATAATGACAGGCATTTGAAGTGTAACCCTTCTATTACATTTATCAAAATCAGTTCACTTGCTTGGTTCACAGGTATCAGCACGTACAGTTAGTCAGGGTGAGAATCCTACCACTTAAATGCTAGCTTCAAAACTCTCCTGATGTTTCTCAGGATCATTATCTTACCCATATAGTGTGGATAAATGAATGGTCTTGCCCCTGTCATGTTTCTCAGAGTTTCCCTCTCCTCATTGTCCAATCCTGAAGTTCTCACTTTCCTTTCAATTGTGTTATACATTTCTATTTGCAATTCTTACGAGTGATAGTAGGGAGACTATACGATATTTGCACATGTGGGTCTGGTTTATTTTGCATACATCTTCAAGTGGCATCCACTTAAATATCAAGGCTTCAAGTTTATCATTCTTAACAGCTGAATAATACTCCATTGTATAAAAATACCACATCGTTTTCAACCATTCATCATATGACGGGCATCTTGGATGTTACCAAGATTTGGCTATCACAAATTGTGCTGGTATAAACACACATATACATATATCAGTACGATATGATGTCTTCAGTTCCTCTGGGAAAATTCACAGTAGGGGTATAGCTAGGTTGAATTAGATTTTCACTCTTAGTTTCTTAAGGAATCTTCAAACTGACTTCCTTAATAGTTGCGCCAGTCTACATTCCCAACAGCAGTGGAGAAGGGTTCCCTTTTCCCCACAGCCTCTCCAACATTTGTTGTTGGTTGATTTTTTTATGATAGCCATTCTTTCTGTGGTGAGATGGTATCTCAGTGCTGTTTTAATTTGCATTTCATGGGTGACTGGTGACATGGAGCATTTTTTCATGTATTTGTTTGCTTCTTTAATTTCATCCTCTGAGAAGTGTGTGTTCATCTCGGATGCCCATTTCGGGATTGGGTCTTTAAATGCAGGATCCTTGATATTTTTTAGTTCTTTATAAAGTCTAGAGAGCAGAACTTTGTCTGAATACTTATGAGTTAGGATATTTTCAGAATCTGTGGGTTTTCTTTTCACTATGTTGGTAATTTCTTTTGATCCGCAAAAGCTTCTCAATAACAGGTGGTCCCAGCTGTTAATTCTTTCAAGTATTTTCCATGTGAATACATGTTTGTTCATGAACTCTTCCCTACCCCTATGTCATCAAGAATTCCTCCTATTTTCTCTTCCAGGAGATTGTGTGTTATTTAATCCATTCGACTTTAACTTAGTGCATGGTAGTAGAGTCAAATGGATTAAACAGTATTCGACATGTGAAGAGCCAATTTTTCCAGCACCATCTGTTAAAGAGGCTATCTTACTTCAGTAAGTGTGTTTGGCCTCTTTGTCAAAGATCATGTGGCTGACCATGTTCGCAGGGGCCTCTGCATCTTCTAGTCTATTCTATTGGTCCTCAGGTCTATTTTGTTGCAAATACCATGGTGATTTTATCACAATGGCTTTGTAGTATAATTTCAAGTCAGGAATTGTGATGCCTCCAGCCTTGTCTTTGAGCCTTTGCTATTCTAGGTGTTTTCTGGTTTCAAATAAATTGTACAAATGATTTCTCTAGGTCTGGGAGGTATTTTGTTGGTAGATTGGTAGGGATTGCATTGAATCTGTACAAGAATTTTGGGAGTATGGCCATCCTCAAGATGTTGTTTATTCTTACCCAGAAGCAGAGTATATCTTTCCATTTACTGAAATCCTCTATGATCTCTTTTTTCAGAGTACTATAATTTTCCGTGAAAAGATCTATAACTTCTTTAGTTAGATGAATTCCAAGGTATTTCATATTCCATGCTGCTATTGTAAAAGGTAGTGTTCCTCTAGATGCCCTCTCAGTGTGTTTGTTATCTGTGTAGAGGAATTCTATTGACTTTTCAGTATTGACTTTGTATTCTGCTATGGTACTGAATTTGTGGATCAGTTCTAGTAGCTTCTTCATGGAGCTTTTTTGGTCTCCCAAATAAAGTATCAAGTCATCTGCAAATAGTGATAATTTAATTTCTTCTTTACCTATTCTTATTCCTTTTATTTTTTCTTCTTATCTTCTTGCTGTAGCTAAGTATTCCAAAACTATATTGAATAGGAGGAGTGATAGAGGACATCCTTGTCTTGTATCGGATATAAGAGTAAAATATTTCAGTTTTTCCTGTTTAGCATTATATTAGCCATTGGGTTGTCATGGATGGCTTTTATCAAGTTGAAGTAGAGACTTTCTATTCCAATTTGCTGAAGGATTTGGAACATGAATGAGTGTTGGACTTTGTCAAGAGCCTTTTCTGCATCAATTGAGAGGATCATGTGGTTTTTAGTTTTCACTCTAGTGGTATAGTGTGTTACATTTATAGATTTGTGAATATTGAACCATCCTTGCATCCTTGGGATGAGTCCTTCCTGGTCATGGTTTATGCTCTTCTTGATGATTTGCTGTATTCTTTTTGTTAGAATTTTATTAAAGATTTTTGCATGTGTGTTCATGAGTGAGATTGGATTGTAGTTCTCTTTTTAGTTGTGTCTTTCCCTGGTTTTGGTATCAGTATTCTCCAGGAATAATCTTGGGAGAACTGATTCCCTTTCAGTTTCATTGAAGAGTTTGTGGAGTATAGGGATTATAACTTCTGTAAATTTCTTGTAGAATTCAGCTGTGCATCCATCAGAGCCTGGACTTTTCTTTGTGGGCAGGCTTCTTATTAAGTTTTATATTTTGTTGGTTGTTATTCATTTATTGAGAGAGTTGTTATATCTTCTTGATTCATTTGGTAAGTTGTACCTTTCTAGGAATTTGTCTATTTCATCTGTGTCTTCTATTCTGTGAGCATAAAGATTCTCGAAGTAATTATTGATAATCTTCTGAATTTCCACCAGGTCTGTGGTGATTACAACTTTTTCCTTCCTTATTGCTTGTATTTGAATTTTTTCTTTCCTTTTTGATGACCTTAGCTAGTGCCTTATCAATTTTATTTAGTCTTTCAAAGACCCAGCTTTCTTATTCTTTGATTCACTGAACTGTTTTCTTTGTCTCAATTGAATTAGCTTTTGCTCTAATCTTTATAATTTCTTCCCATCTTTGGGCTCTGGATTTGGTTTGCTCTTCCTTTTCTAGATGCTGGAGGTGCCAAATTAGTGTGTTTATTTTTTCCCGTTCTGTTTTCCTACTGTGTGAGTTCATAGATATGAACTTCCCTCTGAGAACTACTTTCATCAGATACCGTAAATTCCCATAAGTTGTGGTTGCATTTTCATTGAATTGTAGATATTGTTGAACTTGTTTAATTTCATCTGTAACCCATTGATTGCTGAGTAAGGTATTGTTTAATTTCCATGCATTTGGGGGTTTTACTGGTTTCTTTTGTTGTTTATTTCCAATTTCTTTGTACTGTGGTTAGGTAATATGCATGAGATAATTTCTGATTTCTTGATATACTTAAGCATAACCTATGGACCAATTGTGGTCTATTTTAGAGAATGACCCATGTGCAACTGAAAAAATGTGTATTGAGCTGTGGTTGGGTGGAACACTGTATAGGTCTACCAAGTCCATTTCTTTCAGGCTCTGGTTCAGTTCTACTACTTCTTTGCTACGTTTTTGTCTGGTTGACCTATCTTTCTGGGATAATGGGGTAGATCTCCTATTAAGATTGTGGTCTTGGATATATTAGATTTTTCATATCCACTAAGATTTGTTTTACACAGTTGGGTGCTCCTATGTTTGGTGCATACATATTTATGAGTGTTACCTCTTCCTGTTGAATTCTTCCCCTCACCAGCATATAGTGGCCTTCTTTATTTCATTTGATCATTCTTGGTTTCAAGTTGAGGCCTTCTGAGAACAAGATTGCTACCCATGTTTTTTTTCTGTGTTGCTGGGGCATGAAGTACATGAAGTATTGTTTTCCAATCTTTGACATTAAGAATACAATTGCATTTTCAAGATAAGTGTGTGTTTTTTTTTTTGTATAGAGCATATTGTTGGGTTTTGTTTGCTTATTCATTGTGCCAGTCTATTTCTCTTAATTGGTGAATTGAGTTCATTTACATTGATGGTTATAACTGACATATGTTGACCTATGATTGACATGTTATTTACCTGCTGTTCTTTACTCCTTTTTGTCCTGTGTTTAATTGTTTGCCCTATTTAGTAAGTTCCTTGTATTCTCACTCGTGGAGTTCTGATCGTCATGCTTCCTCTCTGAAACATCTTTTAGTAGCCTGTGTAGGGATGGCTTTGTCATCATGAAATTCTTTAGTTGCTCTTTGGAAGTATTTCACTTCTCCATCAAACTTGAAAAATAATTTTGCAGGGCATAGTACTTTGGGCTGGAATTTGCTTTCATAGAGGACTTGAAGTACTCTGCTCCATGCTCTCCTTGCCTTCATGGTTTGTGGAGAAAGTTAGTTGTAATTCTGCTTGATTTTCCTTTGAATGTAATCTGCTTCTTTTCTCTAGCAGCTTTCAGTATATTACTCTTGTGTTGGATTTCTGAGATCTTGACTATTATATGTCTCATTGTGTTTCTAGTTGCGTTATTTGTCATTCTGTATGCTTCAATTTCCTGAATGCTAGAACGTTTCTTCATATTTGGGAAGTCTTCTGCAATTACTTCCATCCATATCCTTTTCGTATCATTTGTATTGAGTCCTTCTTTCTCACTGATGCCTATTAATCTCACATTGTTCATCTTGGCATCATCTTGCAAGTGATGGGTTATTTTTTCTTGCATCCTCCTTGTTTTTAAGAGATCCTTTCTCACCTTTTCACTAGCTGCACCAGCATTTTCAAGAACTGAAACTCTGTCTTCCCTTTCACTCAAATGGTTTTGTAGACTCGTGATTGAGATTTTACGTTCTTCTATATCTCTTTGGCTTTGCTTCATGTGATCTATTTCTGGAATTCCTGTATTGCTCATTCAAGGAATCTGTTATATTTCTAAGCTCCTCTATTTTTTTGTTAATGTTTTCTTTACAGGTAGCCATTCATTATTTTACTGCAGTTTTCTTCAAATTGGGTTTCCTCCGTATATTTCCATAATCGATTCTCTACTTCAGATGCAATGATTTCAAATATTTCATTTTTTATTTCAGAAATTATTTCTCCTCTGAATTCTTCTTTACCTTTCTGCTGTTGTTTCTTTGCTTGCGATGTTGTTAATTTATATGTTTCAGCTGAAACAGTGTTCTCTGCACTTGTTCTGTGTGGGCATTGGGTTTCCCCCATATGTCTCTGGATTTGATTCATTACTTTAGACGCTATGTATTTTAAAATTTCTTTTTTTTATTTCAGGCATTAATTCTGGTCTGAATTCCTCTATATCTTTGTTCTGTTGTTTATTTGCTTCTGACTCTGCTAGTTGATTCATTTCAGCTGAACTAGTGTCCTCTGCACTTATCATTGGTGGGCTCGAGGCCTGAGATTGCATTTGGCTTCTTGTTTTTATCATGTCTTATCCCTCTGACCTCTGACTTTGGTGTAGAATTTTGGTGCAATTCTAACATTAGCACCTTATGAAATTCAGGTATTAATATTCTAAGTTCTGTTTCATGTAGTTGTGCCTGGCTTGGGTCTGGGTGCTGTGCTTAGCTCCTTCCTGTTGCTGTCCTTGGGCATGAGCCTGTTGTACCCCTTTGACAAGATTCTCTGCTCCTGGATTAGCTGCATGGTTTTGACCTTAGTCTCAGTTCAGGAACTTCAGCTGGAGTTTCATCCCAGGCCTATATGCCAGGTCTGGGCTGGGTGTGAACGGGTATTGGGGGGAGGGGGCAGGAGAGCACCGAAGCTCTCTCACACACTCACCGGGCCTGAGCTTTGGCTGGTCTGCAAGGCTCCCAAAAGGGTGGTAGATGTTCTCACTCACAGGGCAGGCTTTGCTGGGTCTGGGGTGATGGGGAAGGACCAAAGAATGTTGGGAAAGGTCTCTCTCTCTTCCTCTCTCAGTGGATCTGGAATTTCTCTAACCCATTTCTCTTAATTCACTAAAAGTAAATGTTTGTGCTAATATTGTTTGGACAAAATATAATGCTTGTATTTTATACTCTGAATAACCTCTGTGAAGATAACAATACACAGTGTATTAATTGTTTCAACTCTCTTACTAACCTGCTTTGAAACTATTTTATTGTTATTTTTTCATTTTTTTCTTTGAAATAAAAAAGAAAATTGTTGGAATTTGCTTACAGACATTACTCATTTAATGATGTACTTTTTTAGTGACTGTTAAAATTATGACTTGCATTTTTTATTTTATTGTTCCATCTATCTCATTTATAAAATTTCAGTGTATTTTTGTGTACATAACACTTTCTTTATGCCATGCTTATTTTGTGCTGATTTTATTGTACAGTAGTATCCTCCAGTTTTGTGTTATGTTGCACATTACAGTGCTGCATAAAAGAGTTACACACATAAAAGCAAAGTCATCACATTGGAATTTCATTTAACTATTTCTTTGTATGAATATTTTAATATACATACTTTATGCGATTCTTCATTTTATGACCACTCCTCATAACGACTTAGTTTAGAGAATGGAACTTAGTCTTTAAAACAGACATTCCCTGTAGCCTATTTTATTGTAAGCACATCTACGAACTGTGTTGCCCAAAGATAGACAGCATTTATGAAAAACCAAATGACTTTAAAATGTGTACTATTTCCATAAAGTCTGAACCTGGGGATCAAAGAAATTACCTGACATTTTGGGATATTAAGGCCAGACAAATAAACATCTTGTGTTTTGCTTCAATATCCAAAAAACATATGCTTTGCCTCTTTTGCTGCAGCAGGATGCATTTTTTTTTGTTTTCTTTTGTTATGCTTTTTTTTGGTGTGTGTGTGGGGGGGTTTAATGTATTTTCAGTGCAGGGTCTCATTACACAGACCAGACTCATAGCGATCCTTCTGCTTTCAACCTTTCAAATGTGGGGATTACAGGTGTGTGCTACAATGCCCAGTCTCAATATCTGTCTCAGCAAGCCCAGGAGGCAGGACTGGCCCGGCAAGCTGGGAACCAAACCCCTGTTCCTCTGCCTGCCTAAGCAGGTGCTTTAATCAGCTGAGCTATCTGACCAGCCCTGAGGGGACCCATTTGGAACATGAACTTAAGAGACCTGTTGATCACATAGACTTAAGCAGAACAGCTATGTCAAATGGCCAGAAAATTTAATCATTGCATTCTTTTCATTGGGTTCATTTCTAAATACTATTTGCTTCCAACATATCCTGAAGTGGTAATAAAACTGATGTATTTTGTGGTAAATAAATTCTCAGATATAAAAGAACTATTAGAAGTAACGTTACCTTCAAAACTTTTTGATGTGTAGAAGTGCTTCATACCATATGTGAGCACACATTTTCTCAAGGGTTATTTATGTATTGTTCAACTATGGTAAACAATTAAACAATTCATTATCAGTGTTAATCTTGGCTCTATGACTGTTTCATGTGTTTAAGATTTTTCTTACACTCCAGGATTGTAAGCTCTTTTACTTCATAGTTTATGTGTCTTTTTTTTCCCACCTAGGTATTTATTGCAGACATAGATAGAGCAATGGTTCTATTAATGCCAGTTTCACTGGTAGGGTTTTTAGCATTTCTAATCATTTTTGTTTGTCCGGCGCAGAAAGGAAAACTCAGACACACCTTGCCTTCTTTGTAGAAGGGGAGATCTCACTTTATTGCGGAAGCACAGCCGTTTATATAGTAATAGCTAAGCCAATCATCAGCAGCCACATACAAGCACACAACCAATCACGCTCTGTTGCCAGGCAGCCCCCTCATTCTGTCCGGATCGACAGACAGGGCAGGGCCACACTCTACTTCCTGTTATTCCGAACATACCAAGGCGGAACCACAAGGAGCGCCAAGCTGTTACATTGTTACCCAGGGATCCCGAGCTGC
>PVKA01044563.1:0-16095 GCA_004027165.1 Ctenomys sociabilis | reverse complement strand
TGCCTGTAATCCCAGCACTCGGGAGGCTGAGGCAGGAGGATTGTTGTGAGTTCGAGACCAGCCTGAGCTACAAAGTGAGCTTAAGGCCAGCCTGAACTGCATAGTGAGACCCTGTCTCAAAAAGACAAGAAAAAAAAAAAAAAAAAAAAAAAAAAAAAAAAAAAAAAAAAAAAAAAAAAAAAAAAAAAAAAAAAAAAAATACATTTCTTGTTATATAGGTCTTGCTTTATCTTGGTGTTAACCATCCAGCAGAAAAGTATAAAAACAAGGTATAAAAAGTAAAGCCATATTAATATGCTGAGTTGTAAAGGGCTCAAGTCAACAACTTCTGACATTGCCAGTCCTACAGGTAACCCACTACCCTTATGAACTACTGGCCCATACTGGAATATTTTTCTGAATTCACGCACCTACAATATTTAAATGGCAATGGAATACCCATCTCTGACAAAACTAAACAGAAAAGGGATACAAAGGAAGGACCATTTTGTATCTGTATATAGAAAATAGGATAGATATACAGCTATTTTCTCTTAATTCAATGACAAGAAATATTTGTACTAATAATGTTAGGACAGGATATCATGTCTGTATCTTGTACTATGAATAACCACTATGAAGACAACACTATGCAATGTCCTACTAATTAATTTTGAAACTGTCTTAATTTGCATTTCAATAAAATTAATAAAAAATGATATCAAAGGCAAGAGCTTAAAGAAATTTTTATCAAGCCTAACAAAACAAACAAAAAACTGATGAGCTGGAATACTATATCCTGAAAAATTATCTTTTAGAATTAATGGAGAAATAAAAGTCTTTAAGAAAAAGAAGATAAAGAAATCCATGACTACCAAAGTAATTCTGTAGAAAATACTCAAAAATATCCTACACAGAAAAAAATGAGGGCAACATCACCAAAGATCCCCAAGAGAAGGATATATCTAACAGGGAGATCAGTTAAACAAAGGTGAAAATAAAATAATCAGCAATGAAAAAATAATAGAGTTCTGCAAAAATATATTTTATTAATCACTGTCAATATAAATCATCTTGAACTGCTAAATCAAAAGACATAAGAGATTGTATTACAAAAGCAAAGCTGGTGCTTGCTTTGGCAGCACATATACTAAAATTGAAACAATATAGAGAAGATTACCATGGCCCCTGTGCAAGGATGAGATGCAAATTCGTGAAGCGTTCCATATTTTTTTGCCCTTGGAATGCCTGTCATTCTGGTCTTCTAAATACGTACTTCTTGTCATGACATACTAAGTATTACTTACTATCTTTCAAATATTTTTTTAAATAAAAGTTAATTAATGAAAAATAAGACACAAAAAAATAAACGTCACAGGACAGTTTTGCTACAATGCTGTATATGGACAGATTTCTAAATATTTATGTGAATATATGTAAGTGATAATTCCTGTTTTAAAAAAAATTTCTTCTTCATAGTCTGTATGGAATAAGACTTTAGTATCTCAGTACTTGATGGAAAATATGCGTTCCATGTTATGCCTATAATGTCTGATATTTAGACTAATAGTGTGGATAAACTGAACTGCATATGTTGCAGAGTATTAATAAATTTCTCTTTTGGAGGAAGGGAAGTTTATTATTTCCTAAGTTTGCAGATCAAAACTTGGAGAAAAGGAAGGGCTGCAAGGTCAGCCAACATTTTGGCCCTAGCCTTTCAAGGTCAGTGTAGACTCAGGATATAAGAGAACTTGTACTATAAAATCATGTATTAGTTGTTTCCCCAATTTTCTGATCAAGGAGATTATGGAGCCACGGAGGAATGTGATCGATGATGTATAGTATGCCTTAGAAGAGTCGCACAGAGAGAAAACATTCTCTTAGGCTTCACAGAGAGCATGTTGGCCAAGCAATGGCCATGATGCATCCACATGGCTGACACTGACATAGGATCTACAAAGTATGGTACTGGGTTACAGGATAAACCCTGAGAGTACTTGACTGACCTTCTTAGTTACAAAAGTTTCATTTCTTGTTATAAGGTCTTAGCCATGCAGCAGTAAAGTATAAAACTGAGGTATATAAAGTGAAGCCATATTAATATACTGAGTGTGAAGGGCTCTCGTCAAGTACTTATGCCGATAACCCACTCTTATTGTGGCCTGCTGGACTGTGTTGAATTGTTTACTGAATTCATGCACCTATAGTATTTAGATACCAATGTAATACCCATCTCTGACTGAACTAAGCAAAAAAGGGGCTAGAAAGGAAGGACCATTTTGTATATGTATATACAGGATAGTTAGGATAGATATACAACTACTTTCACTTAACTCAATGAGAATATTTGTACTAATAATGTTTGGGCAGGATATCCTGTCTGCTTCCTATCATTGAGAAGATAACAATGTACAATGTATTAATTATTGAAACTGTCCTATCAATCAGCTTTGAAACTATCTCATTGATACTCTTTTCTCAATAAAAAATAAAATGCAAAAATCTAAAAACTAAAAAAGCAAAACTGAAGGATTTGTTGCCTGTGACTGCCATGCTTCATCTACAAAGAAACACCTGGACTGAAAGAAAAATGAGAGAAAATGATACACCATGGAATCAAAATGGAAAGTAGGAGTTGCTGTACTATTTCAGAAAAAGTGGATTTTTAGCAAAAACTGAATAGAAGAGACAAAGAAGACCACTACATGATGATAAAGGGAACAGTCCAACAGGGATAGATGATTCTGCAAATCTACACACTGAATCTTGATGCACCTAGTACTCATTTCCCATTAACTTTTCCAGGCTTGCGGTACAAACACTGAACATAAAAAGTCATATAATAATCTAATCAATGCATTTTTAAATCAGTACCATCTTAGTGAGGGATTGTAATACCTCAATATCACTTGCTCAGCTAGATAATATATCAATAGAAAAACCTCACTGTTGTCCAAAGGGGAATAGCAAATACCTAGAAAGTATATCATCCCAAAACAATAGAATTTTTTTCTTTGAAACCTATCTTAGACCATATCTTAATCTATCAGAACTTAGACCATATCTTAGTCTATCAAGCATGACTGAATCAATGCAGACTTACTGAAATAGTGTCTTCCATACTTTTGGCCATAGCAGTAGAAAACTAGTAATCAACGGCAAAGGAAACCACAGAAACTGCCCTATTACATTGATTTCAGAAGAAATAGAGGAAGAAATTAAAATTTTCTAGAATCAAATGATAATGGAAGCACACAGATCAAGACTTATGGGATGCAATAGAACCATTTCTCTTTACAGTTATATGAAGAATATTCTTACCTCTGAATACCCATATTAGAAAAATACAGTAATAAAAATAAATAACCCAATAATGTGTTTCAAAATCCTTGGGAAAAAGAGAAACTCAAATACAAAACTTGTTGAATGAAAAAATGATAAATAGGAGAGTAGAAATTAATAAAGTTGAGACTAAACGTAAAAAATACAGAGTATCAGTGAATCAGAGTTTGAAAACGTGAAGGTAATTAAGAAGCCCTTAGCCCAACTGACTTGCAACTGTAAACAACCATTACAAGGAAAGGCACATTTTAATGCAATTGGAAATGAAAACAGAAATCAGAATGGATACCACTGAAATCCAGAGGATTATAAGCAATTCTATATTTTGAAAATTATATTTCAATAAGTTTAAGAATCTAGAAACATATGAATTCCTAGAAAATTATGAAAATTGGATCAAAAATATATAAAATCCTCAACAGACCAGTAACTGCCAAGAATGGAGATAGTAATAAATACCTTGCCAACTAAAGCCCAAGACCTAATGGATTAACTGCTGGATTTTACCAAAGCTTCAGAGAAAAGCTAATGCCAGTACTTCTCAAAATCTTCCATGAAATTGAAAGGGAAGGAACACTGCCAAACTCATTCTTTGAAGCTAGCGTTACTCCAACACCAAAAAAGGACAAAACATAAAAAGTATGAAGAAAAAGAAAAAGAAAATTATAGGTACATTCCCTTAATGAACATATGAATATAGATACAAAAATCCTCAATATGATAATTTCAAATTGAATGTAACAAATGACTAATCATACATCATGGTCAGGCAGCTTTATCTAGGTATGAGGAATTATTACATATATTTTCATTCTATGTAAATCAGTAACCATAATGCATCTCAGTGACAGAAATTTGGATAAAAATCACATAACTATTTTGATAGATGCAAAACAAGTCTGTAAAACTGTAGGATTTTGTGTAACCTTCCCTCTGCTATTTTGCATACAGCATCTAGGACATGGTAGTTTGGTGAGTAAAATTGTTGGCTATAACTTCATAGGACATCCAAAGGACAAGAGTTAGAATACAGAGATTGCTATTACATCTCTGGTTTTTTATTGTACTTTGGTCTAAACAGAAAAATTGAGCCCACTAAAAATATTACCTACCAGTCTATTCAATTATATCTTTGTCAAGGCATATAAATTAACATGTAGATAGTTCTTGGACAAATTATCCACATTCTTCTTTAGAACATTTTTGACTCAATTATTAATTAAGATTTGAAAACTCTCTTAATTGGAAAATACAGTGTTTATATTGGCATTTAACCTATGCAGTGTTTAATGTCTTTTCTCTTATGATTTTGTCCAAAATAGAAAAGAAACTCATTAAACTATGGACTTTATTTATTTATTTATTTATTTATATGTATTTGTTTATTTATTAGTACCAGGGATTGAGCTCAGGACCCTGCACTTGACAGGCAAGCTATTCAGTTGAGCTCTCTCCCCATTCCCATAAACTGTCGACTTTAAAAATCAATTACTTTGAAAGTAAGTATCACATTGGACCATTAAAACATTATATTAGAGGTAAAATGTACAGATGCATGTTATAATACCTATAATATTGTTATTCTCTTTGTAGAATAGAAAATGCTTATGATTTTTTGGTGTGTATTTTCTGTGGATGCAGTATATGACATAATGTATTATTTCTAGCTTTTTTATGGGATTACTTCAGATTTTCTAGTGTAAAATCATATTGACAATTACTTTTACTTCACTTGCTTAAAACTCAAAGATTAAATAATTATGTTAATGGTTATAACTATGACCTTCTTTAATTTCAATGATTCCAATTTTTGTTTAGAATATTTTCTTCTCATAATAAATCATGTTTATCATATATAAATTCAGTTATTTTTGCCTCTTATTGTTTTATAAAGTTCATGTAAAGAGTGAATCTGTTAATGTGTGCTGACAATTTCTTGGATCATGTTTTCTTGTATTAGTTCCATTGGAAGTTTGTGACATTTGTGGTTAAGTTTTTAAATATTGGTATTCTCGGATTTAGCAAAGTGTATCTAATATTTTTACCTTTCTTGTTTCTGTCATTGCTGAAAATTTCAATCTATAGGATCCATTCATGTCATTTATTTTGTTTTATTTATTTATTTTTGTATTTAGTACAGAGTCCACAGGGTCTCACTACAAAGTTCAGACTTGTAGCGACCCTCCTGTTTCCAGCTTCCCAAGTGCTCAGAGTACAGAAGCTTGCCACCATGCCCTGTCTCAGTCACCTCAGTACGCAGAAGCAGGGCTGGCACCACACACCAGGGATGGAGCGCTGGGCCCTGCGCCTGCCTAAGCAGGTGCTTTAATTCACTGAGCTATCTGGCCAGCCTGGATCCATTCTTTGTAAACAAGTAAATTTCCCTCAGTGTTTAGTATTGCTTTCCCTAAAAATACCTTTTGATTCTAAAAGTGCACCCACTCATAGTTTAGATTTTAGGAATTTTATCTCGCAAACTTTGTGTCTGTTCCCTGCTGATATTCATCTTGTATTAATACACTTGATGTGGGCCTTCAGATGGACCATGTGTTAAATATGCAAGATTGCTAAAATGATTCTTTGTTATGATTATACTTCGGTTCATTTTCTCAAACTTCTTCTAATATTTTTTGTACATTTTTATTTAAAAAAGGACTTTTTTTGAAGGTAGAACTTCTGTCTCACTAATAGAGATTCAGGAAAGAATTTATCCATGTGAGCAATTACAGCAACAAAAGATAAAATGGGACCTCACTCCATATAAAAACCAGTACTAGGTGATCCTCGTAATGAAAAATCAGTCACTAAATAAGAATATATTATTGCCAGTTCTGTTTTAATGGTGGACACTTTGGGAGAGAGAGGATTTCTTAAACAATGTTTTCAAAATACTAAATATAGAATAAAATATTGGTAAATTTTATTGTGTCAGATCTAGTAAGGTATGATCTATAAAAGATGGATTAAAGAATAAAGGAATAAGTTACAGATTTGGAGAAAGTATTTTTATTTAACCAATCAAAAAATTATTAAATATTGAGGGCTGGGGAGATGGCTCAGTGCAGTAAGCGCTTCCCTGGCAAGCGCAAGGATCTGAGTTCAATCCCTGGTACCACAAAATAAGTATTAAATATTGAAAATATATAAATAAATTCTACAGAACAGTATAAACCACGGAAAATTCACTATAAAAGGCCTAAATGATGAATAACACTTTATAGAACAAGAAATAAATGTTGTCAATAAACAAAGGAGATATTTTGGACCCAAATGATCAGACAATTACATATCATGCCATAATGAACTTGATTTTACATTCATTTGATTGGAAATATAAAACAAAAATCTCATTGTACCAAATGATTAAGAGGCTGTGAGTCCTCAGGGTCCTTTTTAGACATTGTTCCTATAAATATAAATTGGTGCAAATACTTTGGAAAGCAGCTTGGCATTATTCTGTATAAACCTGCTTACAGTGTGACAACGTAATTCTGACTGTAGATCTAGGGGAAAATGTTTCCTATGTACAGAATGGAAATTGAATGAGGATGCTAATAGAAGGATTCTTTCCAATAGAAAATATGTGAAAGTGAATCAAGTGCTTTAACAGTTGAAGAGTGGCCAGATATAAACTAACAGACTATTATAAAATAAATAAACTACAGTTTTGGTGACTCCAATAAAGTCTTATAAACATGTACACTGAATAATTTACACATGAAACAATTATAAATAAAGTAAAATTTTATAAGAAGAACTAGGTTAATCAAAGCTATACAAAAAAAGCTACACAGCAGTCCCTCACGTATCATGGAGGTTAGGTTCCAGATACCCCCATATTAAGTGAAAATCAGTAAAGTAGTGATGCTATATTTATTTTACTATTTATGTATATTTTAAGGCTTTATAAAACCTTCCCAACTCTTAGAAATTTTTACCATACTTTTGAAAGCACTTCTAGTATTTTCAACCATCTTCTAACCTTATAAACCTATGTAATTTTAACAGCATACATATATTGTATGGTACTATTAAATCATGTGATATAGCAAAAAAATCATAGAAAAATAATTTAGATTAATATTTTGTGAAAACCCACCAAACAGTGAGTCTGCAAAAGTTGAACTGTGAAATAGTGAGGGACTACTGTATGAAGGAGGGGAAGTAGCTTGGCGTTCTAAGCACCTGCCTGACAAGCACAAGGACCAAGTTGGCCCTGAAATTGGGCATGGGTGCTGGCCTATAATCCCAGTGCTGGAGAGACTGGAAGCAGAAGGATCAAAATGAGTCTGAGTTGCAAAGAGAGACCTTGTGGTAAATGTATTTTAAAAATATTAAAAATAAATAGAAAAATAGAGTATGCTATTATTTGTTATTTTGTCCATTAATTTAGGAATTAGGTCCCACTGTTAGCAAAAGTGATATGGTAGTGATCCCACTTGTGGGCATGGAATGTTCAGTGTGTTCCTTTGAGTCTTTGATTTATAGAAACAGGTGATTAAAGTTTCTCTTTGGTGCTTCAGGAGGAAAGCATCTCTACTCATTCTTGATCATTTGTAGCTTCCCAGCCTTCCATGCGTGGAGAAACTCTTTGCTTCAAGCTTTGAACACCACTCACACTATATTCACTCATATAGATTCCCCTCCCAGCCAAGCTTTTGTTAGGATCTGTCTCAGTCTAATCCAGATCATGGTGTTCTCTAGCCCTGCAATCCAGGAACATTCTTCCCAGGGTGTATGAGTCATATTCACAGGATATTCATGAAGACAAAAGAAGATCTCAGAGCTCCATTACCTCCTCCAATTTAGTGCCTTCCTTCTGGCCACAACAAAATTTCAGCTTGTACTAGGGAGGTGTTTTTAGATAAGAGTAAAGGCATAACCAGGATTTTTAAAAACTGCCATTTGTCCAGAAATGCCTGCTCTCTGAAGATACTTTTAACTAGAAAATGTTTTCTTTTCATATCAGAATTATAGGAATTTTCTATTTTATTTCTCTATTGATTCATACTTATGATAATTTTTACATTTCTTCATTTGAGAGAACTAAAATTTTTCTACAGTTACTTTGCAAAATACAGGGACAATGAAACTCCAGAAATAGTGAGCATAGTTTTAACATTTACAGCTGGTGAAGGAGCTCTGAGAATAACTTTGTGAGTGATTACAAAGGGTGTTAATTAAGTAGCAGGTGTTTTATCACCCATGTCTCCTTGAAAAAATATACCCAGATGTAGAAAGCTTAAGTACATCTATAGTTTGTGTAACCAAACTATATTCGCTGGGTTCCATCTGCCACACTAACCTTAAACCACACTTGGGGCCAGCCAATTAACACCTTGCATAAGCTATAGACCACCTGCAGCTTCAGCAATGCGATGAGTTCACTAACTCTTATATAAACTCATTGTAAAAACTAAATCAAAACAGTATAAGGAAATAGGAATATTCATTAAACATGTCATACAAATAGCTTATTTATGAAGGCATGGATATTGATTTTCTCACCTCTGTTTCCTTTTTTTTTTTTTTTTTTTCGCTATACTGGGGATTGAACTCAGGACCTTGCACTTGCCAGGCAAATGCTTATTCTTCTGAGCTCTCTCGCCAGCCCTGTTTCCTTCTTCATTACTTCATTTCTTAGACATAGTATAGAATAGCTATAGGATTTCCAGACTCCTAAACCAATAAACTTAAAGAATATTATGCTATCTTGTCTGAATTAAAATTTTCAAACTAGCAAAACCCCTTTACTTTGCCTAGCTAATCTCACTTGAAATTTTTAGAAGTGGCTTGGTGCTCTGTTTGGTAGTTTAAATTGTATATCTAATCTTGTGATCTAATCTTGTGGCTTCATTAACAAAATATGGGTGGCAGTCCAAAAACTATGGGTGTAGAACAGGTGGCCAAAAATAAGTTTGTTGTTATTTGTTTTTGGTTTTATTTTTGAGATAAGGTCTGACTTTGTGATTTAGGGGGCCTTGAACTCACTAAGTATTCTGGGCTTTCATCAAACTCCTAGCCATCCTGCTGCCTCAGTCTCCTGAATGCTGAGATTACAGGCACATGACACCATGCCTGGCACAAATTTAGTCTTAAAAAGCATGACCTAAACAGCATAAAACAATCAATATATGCAGTATTATTAAATATTCAATATAAATACTTTGCTTATCATGATGTTTTACTTGGTAAAATTAGCATTGTTTACTTACAAATTTCAAACAATGACTTCTCAAGAGAAAATTAAGATATCAATCAGTTAAGTAATTTTAAGCAAAAAAGCTTAAATGACTCTAGATACCTCAAATGCTAGCAGCCTGTAAACTTGATGAAGAAAAAGAGCCAGAAAAAAGCAGAGACGATCATGATCATCCAGATGGGAAAGAGCGAGGGGAGGTGGTGCGAGCAGGAGGCGAGGCTATTTCTCAGGAAGGTTGCTCAGTGGGGGGAGGCAGATAATGTCACCCCATTCCCTATACCCTAGTGGCCATGGTGATTATGGCTAATCTATCTCTCAATTCATCCTGACAAAAAGTGGTACTTGTAAGAAAAAAATGCAGTGAAATGTTGGAAAGTTGGGAAGTACAGCAACAATAAAATGAACTAGAGTAAAAAAATAGGCTTTATTTTATTCAGCTCATGTTATTAATAATCTCATTGTAGAGTTAATTACTCAAAGCCATGAATAAAGATTCATCAAAGCATTCGGTATGTGGTAAGAATGTGCATTTTTAGTAAAGAGTCTGGTAAATTTCATGACTTAAAGTGATGTCATTTTCTGACAATCTTTTTTTTCAAAAATGAAGAAAAAGGAGTTCCTGTGTTTAAGTATATTCTCTCAAGAGCAAGAAGGTCAGTTTTAGTTTTATTTAATAAATACTAAGTAAGTTAATGTAAAAACTCTTCACTTTATTTGAAATAATATTTTTAAAAGTATAAAACAACAAAATGATTTTCAGAGTGTATTGGAATAGAGGATTTATAACAGGGACTTGCCCATATGCAATTTTACCAGCTGATTAAACATTCTCTATGAAGTCTTTTGTCTTTGCAGTCCAGTGCCAGGAGGTGAAGTTTTCAGGACAGACCCAAAGAGAGGATAGGGACCTAGAGTGAGGGAGAGCAAAGGGAAGATGGAATCCAGTGTCAGGACCTGGAAGCACAGGTGACCTGAAGGTGTGCCCTGTTTCAGCATCCCAACCCTGGTTATGAGAACATCTTGAAAGAACCAATTTTCATTGTCCAAGAGACACCACTGTATTGCTTCTGTACCAGCAGAAAGTATCTTTGCTAGTATTTCCTATTATCTTTATTTTTAAGTTTATGTCTCCATATGACTGGTAATGGTATCTCATCATAGTTATAATTTGCATTTTTCTAATAGCTAGTGATACTTGTTGTCTTTTCATCTATAAATTAGTAACTTGAACCTCATATTTTAGCCTCCAGATTTCTTTGCAGATTCTAAATGACTCTTTTGTCAGATATTTGGTTTATAAACACACACTTCCAATCTACAAAATGTCTTTTCATCAATTGAATTGTCTTTTACAGAACATAAGTATTTAACATTAAGTATAGTTTATCTTTCCCTATATTGATCACAATTTTGGCATAATGGTAGACACTCTTTTCCAAGCTCTTGAAAATTCTGGCTATTATCTTCTAAGTCCCTTTGCTTTGCCTTTAAATATGTGATCCGTGGACCACTTTTAGCCAGTTCCCATTTTCCTTTCTCTATCTGACATCTTCTATCTCATTGTTCATAGTTCCCTACTCTTTCCTGAAGGAATTGTATTGCCATGACCAGGTTAGGGCTTTGGGGTAAGGATAAGATTCTACATCTCTGATGAGTTTCATATGTAATTTACTTTAAGCCAGTTTTGGACAACTTCTGCCTTTGGCTGACAGTGTTCAGAATATTGACATAAATCCTCTTTCTTATCCCAATGGGAAGGATGAGGTAAACTTCCTTGTTCAATATAATGTATAAAAATTAAGTAGATGTGATACAAATGATTGTCATGTACCCTTTGGAACAGAAAGCACTATGGCTGTAATAATATTCCATGTTGTTTTAATCTCCTGTGCTCACATTTATGCTTCTCGTTTTCCTCTCTAGAGAGTAGCTACCTTTATCAACTCAATCGAAATTATTTGTTATATTGTTTTTATTATACACATATATAGGTCAGTGCCTTTTTTATGATTTTAAGTCATAAATGAAGACTTGAATTTCTATGAATTTCTATTCTTGTATTTAGCAAAACCTAAATTTGGAAAGAAAATGATGTAGCAAGTCTGAAGATACATCCATCTCTCAACTTGCCTGGGAAAGTAAACATTAACCTCCAAAGTTTACTATTTTTTGAAAAATTGGCAATCTTTGAATTATTTTTCTTTCTATAGGACTATAAACAATCATCATTTACTTAAGTATAGCATATATCATAATTTTATATTTACATTCGCTTTTCCCAATTTTATGCATGAAATATACAGTTCCACTTTAAATACCTTTTCTTTTTCATACAATAATTGAGTACATAGGCTAATTAATGCTGGTCTATTGAAAGGAGCAGTTAATACTTAATTTTTTCTTCTTTTTAATTTTTTATCAACTTTGCATGTTTATATCTGCTAATCTAAACAGAACATTATGCAACATAACAACCACTGTTGAATACTATTATATTGTTCAGTGAAATTCTGCATCATCTCTAATGTTATTTTACTCTTTCTAAAAAGAAAAAAAGAAAACTCCAAAAAAATGAGTATATCTGAGTATTAAAAATGGGTAAAGTTCTGTGTAAGTGAACCATATTTTTATAATATTAATTTTAGTATAGCTTTCTGATAATTTGAAATAGATGACAAAAGTAAAATTTGTCATATTGTAAATATGAAAGTGAATTGGTAAACTCCAAAGTAAATGACTGTGTGTGTGTCTAATTTAAATTAACTAATTCACTGTATTCTTCACTGATTTATGATAGTAAGTTAATAGAGTAATATAAATCTCTAATTCACATGTAAAATTGTTCAGATATCACTAAACCAAATCTTAAAATAATGAGAAGACAACTGAAATTCAGTATGTTTGTATTGTTCATCAAAAACATATTTCAAAACACATTAAGTAGTAATTCAGAAGAAAACTACTGAGGTAACCTGCAATTCCAGTGGTGATTTAAGTGTCTTTTTCTAATGTTAATAAATTAAAAATTACAGTGGATAGGAGGAATTTGTAAAAGCAGGAGTCCTGTCACCAGGTACTACAAATGACATCTTTTTATTATATTATATGGTAGTGAAGAGAGAAAAGAAATAACATGAAAATCCTTGAAAATAATTTAAGTATGTTAGCAATTATAAGATTAAAAGGCAAATAAACAAGCATTCTTCAAAACCAAGGAGCATAGTACAGTACAGTATTTAGTGTCCATAGAAATTGTTCCAAACCGTTGGAAAATAACCAAATGCAGACTATATTCTGACTACAAGGAAGTGGTAGAGACTATATCTCTGTGCTACAATAGAGGTGAATATATATCATGGAAGGATGTCCAAATCCATAGGATGAACAACATCTGGGTGAACACTTGGCTCCCCGTGTACACTTTGGGGAATAGTGATATATCTCGGTAAGTTTATGACTTTTACCAGATGTATTATTCTTGAGAGGGTTATTGGTAAAGGAGAGCCAATGGATGTGCAGCACAGGAGAGACATAGGAAATTTCCGTGCTGTTTGCTCAAATTTGCTATGAATTTAATACTGGCCTCAAAATATAAGGCCTATAAGAAACTGGGCTGTATATCAGAGAAGAGAAAAATATACATGATTGTATTTACACATGTCTGAAACCAAGACAAATCTTCAGCTTATTTGGTTAAATATGTACATTTAAATACTCCACTGTTTACCTAGTTTCTCTGGGTGTGAAATGTTTTATACTGTCTAATTAATGATAGTTTGGGGTTGGTATGGTGGGCTTTACTCTGGTCAGTTAGAATTGCCATTATGTTTTTACTGGTGGTAACTGAAAAAAGGAAGCTGTTTGGTTGCTGCAAATATTGTTTTTGCTTTTGATTTTACTTCTGAGTCTAGTCTTGTAGGTGTAGTTAGTATTCGTGTGTGCATGACTTTAAAATTCTATACATTAATAAATTTTTATTGGCTAACCATGATTGATGGAATTCTATTAGCAGCTTCCTAATAATTTACCTTAATGAAAATGTATATGTACCTAACTTTATTCATATAAAAGAAAACCAAGTAAGACTTAATTGCATATGAATCAAATTCCAGTACCATAAATGAAAAGGAAAATGATTTATTTGATTTTAACTTCATACTAAAAATAATCATTTTGAACTATTGTGGAATAGCCTAGGCATCTCAGTACACTAATACTTTTTCACATTAAATATAGTTCTAAAACAGTATTTTTATTATTGTTATGTAGTTTTTTATTTCTAATAGCTAATATTTTTCATGAAAAAATAGCATATTTTAAACTTTCTGTTTGGTCCTCATTGCTTGCTATCCAATGACGGTGAGGTCCCTAGAGTATGCGTACCATAGCTTCATCACTACTTGTAGACTGAAGTAAATATCTTGAAGAAAAAAATGCTTAATTTCAAAAGTACATCATGTATTAAGACAAGCTTTAATTGTTTTTGTATATGTTATTTTATTGACAATAACTTATTGAACAAGTTGGGACAAAATTTTGTCTCAGTGATTATTACAGGAACCAGGCCTTGTGGAGTTCATAGATGTCATATTCATTATATTTGCCTAGCAAACATTGAAAAAGCTTTCAGATATGCACTTTTACTCAACTAACGAAAATTGTTAAGTGAAATTTGCAAAGCCTTTGACTATACTTCATTTATAATTTAGTAAAATGAATTTATAATAAAAATTAACAATTTCAAAATGGTTTATGATTCAAATTGATAATTTAATTTTATAAATTTTATTTTAATTGTGTTTATGAGAAAGAACTATGATTAGTTCATAAAGAATCTCTGAAATCTCAGGAACTGTCTATTATATATGAAAGAATAATTGACAGCTACTTTTTTATTTTATTTTATTGAGAAACAAATAGCAATAGGACAGTTTCAATAGTTAATAGCTTGTACATTGTTACCTTCTTAGTGGTTATCCATATTATAGCATACAGACAGGATATACTGTCCAAACACTATTAGAATGAATCTTTTTTTTCATTAATTTGAGTGAAAGTAGGTGTATATCTATACTAACTATACTGCGTATACAGATACAGAGTGAACCTTCCTTTGTATCCCCTTTTTTTGTTTAGTCCTGTCAGATATAAGTATTCCAATGGCATCTAAATACCATAGATGCATGAATTCAGCAAAACAATCTGACACAGTTCAGCAGTCTAAAATAGTAGCAGGTTATCCACAGAAGTTGTTGACTTGAGTTATTCACAGCTCAGCATAATAATATGGTCTTAATTTATATATCTCATTTTTATACTTTTCTGCTGGATAGTTAAGACCAAGATAAAGCAAAACCTATATAAGAAGAAATGTATCTTTTGTATCTGATAAGTTCAGTCAAGCCCCCTCAGGATTTATCCTGGAACCCTGTACAGCAGTTTGCAGATCTTTTGTCAGTGTCAGCCATGTGGATGAGTCATGACCATTGCTTGACCAATTTCCTCTCTGTGAAAGTCTGAGAGAATGTTTTCTCTCCATTTGACTCTCCTTAGGCACACTCTACGTCATTGATCACATTACTCTGTGGCTCTATAATCTCCTTGATCAGATAATTTGGGACACATTGGGTTACATGATGGTACAGTACAGGTTCTCCTATGTCCTGAGTCTTTACTGACCTTGAAACGGTAGGGTGCCGGGTGTGGTGGTGCAAGCCTGTAATCCCAGCACTCAGGAGGCTGAGGCAGGAGGATTGTTGTGAGTTCGAGACCAGCCTGAGCTACAAAGTGCGCTTAAGGCCAGCCTGAGCTGCATAGTGAGACCCTGTCTCAAAAAGACATTAAAAAAAAAGGAAAAGAAAAGCTAGGATCAAAATCTTGGCTGTCTTTGCAGCCCTTGTATTTCTCTAATTTTTGGTCTGCAAACATAGGTTGTTAACCCTCCAGGAGAATAATTATTATCCTACAACATATGCTGTTGCATGTAACTTTATTATTTGTTGACAGCTACTTTTTACAATTAAATGTTCCACACCTATCTGTAGTTTTCTTTAGATGTTGATATCTGTAGATGATAAATATTTTCCAATTGTATAATTTCACTGGAATTCCCAACTATCTGACATACTAAATTTTTTCCTTTCAAATTTGAAAAGATTTTGTTGAACTTTGTCATTTCATTTTCTTTGTATCAAAGTTAGAACACAGTATGTTAGGTTTTTGTTTCCTATTTTTATATCAATTTTATTTATGTTAATAGTGATAGTGTAAGCATGTTATATAGTATGTTTTGTAAACTGTTAAAATTTTTGGGCATATGAAGATACATATGTATTTATTCAAATATTGTCAAGCCCTAACAATGTTGTCTTATTCAACGGAGTGCCCGCTTTTGACAGGTGTAGACAAAGGAAGGGTTGTAGAAAGAAAAAATCATCCTGTGTATGTATAGACAGTACAGTTGGGTTAGATAACGCTGTGCTTCTACATAATTCTATGAGAGGCAAGATCTGCACTATTGGTGGTGGGACAGGATATTATGTCAGCTTTTAGTGCTATGGTCATCCACTAGG
>PVKA01044562.1:0-16096 GCA_004027165.1 Ctenomys sociabilis | reverse complement strand
GCATTCTCGTTGTTTTTAAGAGATCCTTTCTCACCTTTTCACTAGCTGCTCCGGCATCTTCAAGATCTGAAACTCTGTCTTCGCTTTCACTCAGACGGTTTTGTAGACTCGTGATTGCTATTTTTAGTTCTTCTATATCTCTTTGACTGTGTTTCATGTGTTCTATTTCTTTTCTGTATTGCTCATTCAAGGAATCCATAATATTTCTGATCTCAATTTTTTTATCCATGTCTTCTTTAGAGGTAGTTATTAATTCTTTTTCTGTTGTGTTTCTTCCAATTTGAATTTCCTCTGTATATTTCTTTACTTCTTTCTGTATTTCAGATCCTATGACTTCAAAAAGTTCTTTTTTGATTTCAGAACTTATTTGTGCTTTGAGTTCCTCATAATCTTTCTGCTGTTGTTTCTTTGCTTCAGATGCTGTTAATTCATATATATCTGCTAGAATAGTGCTCTCTGCACTTGGTCTGGGTGAACATTGTTTTTCCACCCAATGTTTCTGGAATTCATTCTTTATTTCAGATACTATGTATTCAAATATTTCTTTTTTAAATTGGGGAATTACTTCTCATTTTATTTCCTCTATAGCTTTCTTCTGTTGTTCCTTTGCTGCTGTATCTGTTAGTTCATTCACTGCAGCTGAGCTAGTGTCCTCTGCCCTTCCTGAGGTCTGGGATTGCATTTTTCCCCTTCTCTTTGTTATTTTGTATAGCGCTGACCTTTGACCTTTAGTGTAGAACTTTGGTGCAGCTATAACCTTAGCTTGTTATGAGATTCGGGTGCCAGTCTATTAAGTTTGAGATTTGCCAGGTATGCCTATCCTGGGTCTAACTGTTGTGTTCAGTTCTTTTTTTGCTGCTGCTCCTTTGGTTCCCCTCTGTTGGTTCCCGATATCAGCCCTCCTGTGTCAGGCAGGTCGCTCCCCCTGTGGGCAGGCCTGGGCTTTGGTGGGTCTTCTGGGCTCACAACTTGATAGTGGATGACCTTATTCACTGAGTAGGCTGTACTGGGTCGGCCAGTCTGTACTGGTTCTGGGTCTACAGGCCGTAACCTGAGAAGGCTGGGAAAGGTCCCTCTGGTGCAGTGGGCCTGGAGCCCTCACTCACAGGCCAGGTTGTGCTGGGTTTCGGCCCATAGCATGGGACCGTGGATTGCTGAGATATGTCCCTCCGGTGTGGAAGGCTTGGAGTTCTCACCCCAGGCCGACCTGCACTAGGTCTGCGGCTGTGGGGTGGGACCTGGAAATGTTTCTCTGGCACAGTGTGCCTGGAGCTGTCACCGGGCCATGGGGGGTGGCGGGCAGGTAATCCCTGGGAAATGTCTCTCGAGCATGGCAGGCCTAGAGTTCTACTCTCACTGACCTTTGATGCCCAGAGAGTCGCGGAAATTCCCACTAGATCAGCGGGCTTTAGGGCAGGGGATACAGGGAGGTGCTGGTGAGTGGGTCCTGAGGTTTCAGGCCAGTCACTGGCTTGGAGCGGTTGGGGACAGGGATCCGCGTAGTGCTGGTGGGAATAAGCCAAAGGCTCTCCCTCAGACTCACCACACTCTCACTGATCTGGGAAGCCTGGTGAGCCCTGTAATTTCGCTTTCACTGGAAGAGCTTGGCGTACGACCCAGGAGGCTGCTGGAAGCAGCCACTGTCTCAGGCCAGTCTCTGGCTGGGTGGCTTGGGCGGGATTGAGTAGACTGCTGGCATTGGTCTTGCTGTCCCGGGAGGTCTCTGGGGCTGGGCGGGCGCTGGCGGGATCGAGGAAACTCTAGCTGATCTCTTTCTCAGGTACTGTATGTTTCCTTTTGGAGGCAAAGAAACTTAATTATAAGTCTTTATTCCCTAGGTAAACTTCATGACAGATAATCACAACCAATCTTCTAACACAATCTGAAACTGCATAACTTAGTTTATTATTAAATACTCATACACTGGTATCTGGGTTCATGAATTTAATTCTTTGCATGATTCTATTCATTGCTTAAGCTGGACCAGAACCAAATAAAATTCAATACTTAGAGTAAATGTTGACCTAACAGATAGATAGAATTCAGTTCTTGTTTCCTTTGGTTTGCAACCATCATCTTGGAAAGTATTAAGTGTGCCTGGAGCTGTCACCTGGCCACGGGGGGTGGCGGGCAGGTAATCCCTGGGAAATGTCTCTCGAGTATGGCAGCCCTAGAGTTCCACTCTCACTGACCTTTGATGCCCAGAGAGTCAGGGAAATTCCCACTAGATCACCGGGCTTTAGGGCAGGGGATACAGGGAGGTGCTGGTGAGTGGTGCTCTACTACGGAGAGCAAAAGTATTTTTTCAAACAAATAAGACTGAAAAAATAATTTTAAAGGTTGCACTTTCTTCTTCAAATAAGCATAAGTTCATTGGATTTTGTTAGATTTTATTAGTCTGTGTACAACTATTTAGAGATTAGAGTACCACCCACTATCATACATATTGTCATGCCAGTAGCACATTACCTTCACTCATTGTGTCTCTTTAGTCATATACAACTTGTGACAGTGTCTCAATTTTTATGACCATTGCAATTTTGCAGAGCACAAATTGGGTATGGAGTGCGATGCGCCTTAAATTCTACCCGTTTGTCATAGCCTGAAATTGTGATTTTTGCCAAGGACACCACTTGTGTGCTTTTCACCATTTTATGTTACCGAGGCTGGCTTGCTACTGATCATGTTACATTGGCCCTTTCATAATTGCTCTGCAGCCATGTATCTAGACTAGGAAGCTGTTCTATTTTTCTTTTCAGTACTCTTTTGGAAGTTCATCACGAATTCCAGCCTATACTCAAAGGAAGGAACCGTAGGTTCTATTTCTTCAAGAGGAGACATCTACATATATGTTTTACAATTTCCTCATTTTATTTATTTATTCAATAACCTCATTTTCTAAGTGTGGCCTCTTGATCTTTCCCCTTTAGTTACAGTGTAATGATATTATTGAAAGTTAAAATAATTGTCTCAATTTGGCCATTGTGGCTCCTTTGTCTTTTAACTTAATTTATCCTTCTCAAAGTTTTAATTTTATAAAGGGAGATGTGTTTCTTTAATTGATAAGATGACAGTTTATTCCATACTCATGTTGTTCATGTGCCTGAATTGAAACCTTGGCTGTCTGTTAAAAACTATCCATTTATGTAACCATTTCAGTGTTTTTTCATGCAATTATTATAACATCTACCTGCTGTTAGTGAGTGAGTGGAAGTTCAAACCAGTAACTGACTCTAATTCAGAAAGAAAAGTTTCATTCCTCCTATTTTTCCATGTGTATTCATATCCTGCTGATGGCAGGATAAAATTTGTTGTTTTCATGGAAATTTTATGCTGTCTGTACAGGAGATATACTTTCCAAATTACTAAGTCATACACTGTAGGAAACAAAAAGGACCACTCAGAAGAAAATGTCTGCATACAGATCATTTTTCGGCTTGGTAGTATCCTTTCAGTTCTTTTACTCAAAAGACCATTTTCCAAATTTACTTACCTCAACTCCATTACCTGCCCCATCCTTCATGTAGTTATGTATTTATAATAACTGTTTTGTTACAATTTTCATTTTTTAAGATAGCTCTATCCTTACAAACCTCTTTGAATTTCAAATAGAAAACTTCAGCTTGCATGGACTTGGGGAATATTTTTTAATATTTTATTTATTCCTTCGGTCCAAGGTCTCACTACACAGCTCAGACTCACAATGATCCTCCTGTTCCAGCATTCCCAGCTTTGAGGCATGTACCACCATGCCCAGTTTTGGTGGCCAGCTCTGTGTGCCTAGGGTTCTGGGGTGGGCATGGCATACTCTACCAGAGATTGAACCCAGGTCCTTGAGCTTGCCATGTAGGCGCTGAGACCACCAACATATCTGCATCCTAGATTTGGAAAATCTTGAAGGTTAGTATCCATCTTTTATTTACTATACTCCATGATGTAATAAAATCATAGTAGATTTAAATATATCACTTCCAGAATCACTTATAATCATGGCTTTGATTCCATCCATACCCTTCTTTCATTATTTCATGTACACAGAATAACTGATTATGTAGCACATTTAGCCTACTTTGCTTTATTTAACAAAATGTATCTAGGTTTCATACACATAAGTGTGAGAATCAATAGCTTGTACCCTTTTAAGTCTAGAGAGTGTTTTCCTTTTCTTATGCAGCCAAGGGCATTATTATAAAGAAGCATCTTGCTTTAAATTATAAAAGGGTTTCTATGGCTTTTTTGCATGGACATAATATTGATTCATATTTTAAACATTTTGTTGTTCTAAAAACTTATTTTTAATTCATATATAAAAGTAAAACTTCATAGTTAGGGAGTAGGGGCCCAGGGAGATGGCTCAGTGGAGTAAGCACTTCCCTGTTAAACCCAAAGGCCTGAGTTCAATCCCTGGTTCTGAAAAAAAAAAACAAAAAAAAAGAAAAAAAAAAAAAAAACCACATAGTTGTGGAGTACTGTGTGATGATTCAACTCATATGCATATTACATTTGGCTATTGTTTAAGTCAATAAAACATACAAGGCGTACTCAAAATATATGCTGAATATTGAAACTTAGGAAGTATTGCAGTATAAGACACAGTGCTCTAAATCCTCTCATAATATCTTCTCTTGCTCTAATCATGCTTTTACCAGCATTCATGCCATTTTTAAAGTATCTCTCGAAGTTGTCTTTTGCGCATGTCTTTTCGACTTGTCGGCAAAAGTCGATGAATGAAGCTCTCTAACTCCTTCTGACTGAAAGGCAAGTCCATGAAAACATAGAGGTGTGCTCTCTTCCACCTTAGTTACCAGATCTGGCACCGTGCCGCTTCTGGCTCCTTCACAAAGTAAAAAAGAACTATTAAATGTAAATATTTTGAATCAGTTCAGGAGACTGAGGCAGGTACTATGGCTCAGCTGAAGACATTTCCAAATGAAAATTTCCAGAACAGATTCAAAACATGGCAAAAGCCATGGGACAAAGGTGTTAGGTCCAGGGCAAGTATTTTGAGTTTTGTTGATGATAATATATCTTTTATTGCAATTAATTTTTAATAAAATGAGCAGTCATTATATTTTTCATCATTTATAATGAAAACTTTCCAAATCTTCTTTTATCTTTAAAAAGTGTTCCATCTGTCATTGTTATCTACTGCCCTCTTGTACAATAACACCAGTACTTTTTGTTCCATTTAACTGTAACTTAGTAGCAACTGATAAACTCTGTGCCAGTGTTTTGCAGCTCTGGTCACTACTGTTCTATGTTCATATTCTCTGGGATCAATTTATTTTATTTTTTTAATTCTACGTGTACGTAGGAGAATACAGTTTTAAGCTTTTTGAGCCTGGCTCGCTTTACTTAACAAAATGATTGGCAGTTGCATCCATGTTTGTGCAAATGATAGTGTATCATTTTTTTAACTACTAGGAATCAAACCTCCACTACGTTTGCACTTAGCTATGGTCTCAGCACCCTTTTCCCTTTCTGAGGCAGGATCTTGGTTTGTGGCTAAAGTGTCCATGCTGGATTTGTCCTGGCACCCTTCCATCTCAACCTCCCAGAGGTATGTGCCAATATGAGATTATCATATTTCTGGCTGAAAGGTATTTTATTGTGCATATGTATCATATCTTTGTCCATTTATTAGTATCTGTACACTTACTTGTTTCCATTTCCTAGTTATTGTGAATAAATGTTTATTTGGCCAAATGGATTTACAGTGCTATTCACATTCTGTGCAACCTTGCTTCAATCCTACTTATTCTTTCAGCCACTAAGATGTATTATTAACATTACAATTAAAATTATGTCTTCAATTCCCTACCTTATGGAGTTTTTCATCTCTTTCATTCTTTCTTTCTCTTTTAGTTTTCAAAAACTTTGAATTCGGAATGCTTCCTTTCTCCTCCATGGTTCTCTATAGTACAATTAATATTCTCCAATTTTTAACATGAGTATACTGTTCATGTTTAGACTCATTATTATTAATTATGGATTATATTGATTTTACAATGGTGAATTTTTCATTCATTATACCTTTTCTTATTTTTCCTTTTTCTCAGATCTTTGTTATTGATTTAATCTGTGAGTGACATTTTAATGAGTGTCCTGAATTAATGTGAGATTTAAATGAAATGTAAACTTTAAATTTTAAAATACTCAAATGTTTCTTATACTTATGGCATGCAATTTCATGTGTGGTACAACTATCTCATAATAGACTTTTTTTCTTTTTTCTCTGTGAAATTGTTTATCTTCATTTTTACTTTTATATCATTTACATGCATTTTAATTCACTAAACCCATCCATTATTGTTATTAAAGTAATCATAAATAAAAATATCTCATTTTACTTTCATTTATTCTATTCATTGTGCACTTCCATGTCTGGTCACATGTCATTTTCTGTTTGAATAGTCTAAAAATCTGTTAGGATATTTTCTTTTTTCCAGTTAGGACTTTTTAGTGTTGGTGAATCTATGAAATGCATTTTTCTTTTGTTATTTTTTTGTCTTATTGTGCCAGGAGTTCTTTCCATTATTTCCTTATCTGTGCTAGCATTATCCAATTGGTCTTTCATTTTCTCTGCCTTTTGATGACAATCTTTACTATGTTAACCTATTCTTTAAAATTCCTTATCTGATTATGTCAGTGCAGGTACTTTATCTGAGTCTAGTTCCGAGGTTTTTTTTTGGAGAATCTTTAATGATTCCTCTTTCCTTATTTCTTCTATCTTTATTATTGTTGAAAACTAAACACTGTTATATACATTGATACTTCTTGAGATACATGCACTTATTGTATGGACACAGGTCAATCAGCCCTTCTTTGAGATGTGTTTGACTTTCAATGTTGCTATGGTTACAAGCATTAATATTTCTTCTTGTCGGAGGATTTTGAATACCACCATCTGCTTGTTTGTGTTTTACTTCTCAGGTCAAAGACTTGCCCTTGTACCCCAAAGCTCTTATTGTCTTGGATGATCTTCCCCAAATATAAATATGAATTTCCTTTAGCTGTAGCTATTATCCACTATTGTTCTCCACATCCATGAGGACCTCCATTCAAGAGTTTATGGTGTCTTTCTTTATAAAGAAAACCGGGCACATAGACGAGTGTGGCATTCCCATTCTGATAGTGCTCTACGAGCAAGGCTTCATGCTGGTAGTCTTCCTGCCACAAACGTAAGGAGAAGAATATATAATTATGGCTGATCTTCCTTTCCTTCGACTAACTAAATTGAGATTGTTTCTCTGAATTATCTCCTGTATTTCACGTGCGGTCTTAGGTGGTGAGCTTGTGAAAGGAAAGCAATACCATTCCACTCACTTCCTAGGACCTTCCCACCCTTGTTCTAGTCCACACTCTATCCTTGCAGTGTTGTCTTCTAATTTCCAGTTCAATGTCCTTTGTGGCTCAAGTGGAACCCGACAGTTGTCAGCATAGGAAATGAAGGTATGGCTTCCCACAATTATCTGACTGTGCCAGAGTTAAAGCAGATATGTCCTGTACATTTAATATTAATTCTAACTCTTCCCTCAAAATGCCATTGAATTTCTTCCACCATGAAAGATGGAAATGTCTTTCACTATTCTATGTCCATACATATCCAGAAATTATTTTCTTTTCAAGGAAATATATTTTGGTTTATTAGCTCTGCCACCCTTTATACAACTGTATATACAATTCTAAGAGTAGGAAAAAGATGTATTAAATTAATTAATGTAATAATCTGAGTATGATTACTTGAGTACAGCTTGATAAGTAAGGTTCTTGAACAATTATGCCTTGATTTGTGAAGCAGGTACAAGCAATGTGTCTGTATGCTTACACATTCACATTTTGTGTGCCCTTTGCAAATTGTGGTTCAATAAAATAATCTGAAAATCAGATAACATTGTTTCTGTTCCTTATTCCTCAGGCAATTTTATGTGTGTCTGCTCACAAATATTGAATCATCTCTATGCTAAATTGTTCAGGAGAATTTTCTTTCCTTTTTATTTTTAATTTGGAGACAGGGCCAGCGAGATACCTCAGTGGAGTAAGTATCTGCTTTGGCAAGTGAAGAAACTGGAGCTTGAAGCCTATCACCTCATGCTGCACTAGCTCCACTCCGTGGGTGTGCTGAGCCAGCCACAGAGACCGGGAGTGGCAGTGCATGCCTATAATCCCAGCACTAGGGAGGCTGAGACAGGAGGATCACTACAAGTCCCAGCTGTGTGGCGAGACCCTGTACCAAATACATTAATGCTTTTTTTTTTCTTCTAGATACAATATTTCTATGTGGACGAGAGCCAGCTTCCACTCAATATTCTTCTAGCTCATGAAGAAAATGATGTCTCTTTTTCATCTGCAACTATGAACCAGACTCAAAGCTCAAAGAGAAATATATAGGTTAGCTACCTTTTCTGTTAGCAACCATTACAGATTACAAATTCTTCCATAGATACAATGGTCCTGATTCACCAAAGATTACAGGGGCAAGAAAGGTAGTTTACAAAACCTAACATTAGGATCACTCGACAAGATTTAAAAACACAAAACCTATTACACCCACTTCGCATACCTGTCTTTTGACTACTATTTTCATTTTCATATGGAATTCAGTGTAAGCCAATACCCTTTTAATGGAGATTTTGAAGCTACATTTGGAAATTTAAAAGATAGGCCAGTGTGATTTCTTTCATTTTTAAGTGGAGATGCTTCTGTTGCCACAGTACCGCCACTATACACACAAGTAAGGCTTTTACCACATTTTTCTCTGTGATGAAAATAGGAGGAGTATCTTGAATGATTTTCAGCATTTTCCCTTATAATACTTTCAACAGCAAATATATTCACGTGCGTAAAAATGTTGTATGAATAAAAATTTCCCCTTCATTGATCATAAATTTTAGTTCAGTTTTCAGAGCTATAGTTGTAGAAACAAATATAAAAATGAATTTTTATCATTGAATTTTTGCATAAAAAGTAGGACACTATATATGCAAATTCTATCACATAGTTTTCAACTAGAAATATATCTTGGAGAAAATTCAATATCTCGTATAGTGTTTCCTCGTTCTTTCCCTTTGCAATTTGTAGTATCGTATTTGTATATATGACATGATTTATTTAATGAGTTATTCATTGCTGTGAGTGAGTTTCTGGTAATATTTTAGGATTTCAAACAAAGTTAAAATGAATAAAATAATATATATATCATTTCATGTGTGTAAGAATATCCATAAGATAGTGCCTGAACATGAAATTTCTGGGAGTGCCTATATATAGCTGATTACTTTGATATATATTGCCAATTTCCTATCCAGCATGCTTGTGCCAGTGTACATTCTCAGCCACAATAGATCAAGCTGGCTCACAGAAAGAACGTGTGAGCATAGGGTTTGTCAAGAGGCTGCGTAGAATCTCTTCATAAAAGTTAACATAATTTTTGTTGAAGTAGAATTTTAGATAGTAAATTTCTCAAGCATTAATTATGCAGATTACTGAATTTTCACCTTGTTTTTCTGCGTAAAATACTGCCGTTGAAATTTGAACCAGTGCCAGCAACTGGAATATTCTTTCATGTTTCTCTCAACTCATTTCAACCCTAGGGATGACTTGTGGCATCAAAGTCTGACATGCATGCCTGAAATATAATAAAATTAATACTCTAGGGTCGCTGAAGTTTGTCTTGATGTTCTGACTATTGTATTCTTTCAAATATTATTCTTACATCATTTTAATGACATGATACCTCTTTATATACATGTCAATTTACCAATTTTGTGAGTGAATTATAATTAAATTGATTTTCCCTAGTGCTATTAAAATCCATCCTGAGACTGTTATATCTATGATTCACAATGTTTAACTTGGTTTTCATCCTAATTATTCCACTGAAAACATTTTCTTACTCATTTTTAATTTCTTTTATGGCCCATAGGTTATACAAGCTTATGTTGTTCAATTTCAAACATTTGAAAATTTCCAGATGGCTTTGTATATTGTTTTTTGCATGATTATAAATATTCATAAAAATTCTATCATTCTATTTCAGATATTAGAATTTTGGCTGTAGTATCCTTTATATCCAATCATATTGCTCCATCATTAGGAGAACCATTGTTAGCTTACTATATGAATGGATGTCAACTAACAAACTTTTCCAAGCATGTGTATAAAGGATACACACACGTGAATATTTCCTTGTTCTCCCAACCTTAAGAGGCTACAAGTGATTATACACCAAGAGCAAAAAAACACAAATTGTACTCACAAAGCCTTTCTGAAACCATTCCTCAGTAAAGAAAAATCAAGGCTCCATGAAGAAATTTCTCATGCAATGACAGATAAAAGAGATATAGGATGATCCTGGCTCATCTTATATTAAAGAATGAAAAGTAGCACTTGGGTGCCGGGAAGATAGCTAAATCGAAGAAGTGCTTGCCTGGCAAGTACAAGGTGCTAAGTTCAATCCCCAGTACCACAAAAAAAAGAAAAAAAAAGAAAAAAAAAAAATAGTACCTAAGGAAGCCCCATAAGGATATGTGGAGTGACTATGGGAGACAAGTGAATGAAATTCCTATGACTAGGGCTGGAACAATTTGAGCAATATAAAATTAACATAAAATAAAATGTTTTTTGATTAAAAACCAAAGGAAGGAAAACATCTGAAATATGTAGTAAATAAAAAAGAATATAAAAGTATAAGGCAGCTGAGCATCGCCCATGTAAAATAACTGGGTCGAGCAGGTCCAGTAACGCTGTAGACAATCTACGTGTGTTTTGTAGATCCACAAATATCCTTCAAGCTCCTTGTGACTGGAAAGATTTGTGTAACCTGATCTTTTCCTTAGTAGCTTTCTTTTGTTTTTCACACATTGATACTGAAGACCTGATGTTTATGTTGTGAAAAATTAGAATGAAAAAATAAGAAAAATCATTGTGTACACACAAAATTCTACTTTCCTTTCTATAATGTAGAATTAAATTAAGACCCTTACTGAGTTGATTAGTGAAGAGTGATATTCAATGTAAAATGCTATTATTGGAAACATTAGCTCTGACACAAATGCCTGCTCTTGCCTAAAGAAATAAGAGAAGTGCTATGTATCATGTCTGTCATGTTAATATTGTATTATATAAATGTAAATTAATACTCAAATAATTTGTCTCTTTATCAAGTGCCATGAGTAGTTTTGCCATACGCAACTAAACCTAGTTCTTAAATATAATACCGCATTGCCTAGTCCACATTGAAATTTAGAAGAAATAACATTCCAAAGATCATATTTCCTAGATTATTTTTCATAGTGTCACTACTTTAATTTACTACCATTTTACTTTTCTTTCTTTCTTTCTTTTACATTTTTTTTTCAGAACTAGGGATCAAATGTAGGCCCTTGCGGTTGCCAGGGGAGCAGTTATTCTACTGAGCCATCTACTTGGTCCCTACAATTTACTTTGCTTGGTCTCTACAATTTACTTTTCCATCTGGAAACATATAAGGAAGGGGAGATAGCTGAACAATCTAAGCACCTGTCTGGCAAACACAAGAACCCACTGCATGCCAACCATCCCTGCAACTCCAGGTGAGGTCACTGAAACTGGATGTGATGGCATGTACCTGTAATCCCAGTGCTGGGGAGGCTGAACATGAGGATCACTGTGAATTCAAGTTATATAGTAAGACCCAGTGCAAATATAAATAAATAAATAAATAAATAAAATAATTAAAAATAGAAAACATTATACAAACCATAGAAAAGAAACCAATCATTTTGAGTCAAAGAATATATGCAGCTTTATAAAGTAATTTACATTTAAGCAAACTGGGTTAACATTTCTTTATGTTTCATATTTCTAAAAAGTTAAAACAATCTGAAATCCCAGTTACATTAATATATTTCAAATTAAAAGAAATGTAAACATTCACATTTCCTATGACCATATTTGTAACTCTAGAAGAACAAAGCAACACAATTTTTATGGACTGGTAAGTACACAGATATGTATTGAAATTAATCCACTTACTGGACTAGCTATCATAACTATTCCACAGGAGTGGTGCCAAGTCTGCCATTCTTCTCTGTCTAATCTGTCCTAGTTGCAGACCAACTTCAGTTTCCTAGATATACCGATAAAGCATAAGACATTCTTAATGAATAAATAAACATAGAGTCCATAAAGAATAGGAAACTAGGATCTACTTTGTGTGCAGAGATATATACTACTAGGTTATTTTCTACTCTACTCTACTCTACTCTACTCTACTCTGCTCTGCTCTGCTCTGCTCTGCTCTGCTCTGCTCTGCTCTGCTCTACTCTACTCTACTCTACTCTGCTCTACTCTACTCCACACTACTCTATTCTATTCTATTTTTAGGACAGGCTCCACAGAGTCTACAGGGTCTCACTATGTAGATTGGACTCATAATGATCCTCCTGTTTATAGCCTGTCAGAATTGGGATTACAGGTGCGTGCCACCACACACAGTCTTAATACCCCTCTCAGAATCTGAGGGAGTGTCTGTTGTGATTACAAAAGAGACAGTTTACATTGTGGAAGAGTCCAAGTTTAGTGTTGTTTCTCTCAGGATCTATTGCCAATCAAGGTTCCAGAAATGGATGCCACATAGCTCCTTCATTCTTCAATGAGGAGAGTGACATCAGGTGGTATGCCTCTTTCAGAGCTATTCGTGAGCCTATCTAGAACATTCTCAGGGTGGAGCAAATGTGGCCAAGGGTGCAATGGCACGACAACACCAGGTTTTGCACAAGTGGATGTAGGATGGATTAGAAATCCAGTTCATCTAATGTTGTCTCAAAGGCAGAATTAATTATAATTTTGCTTAGTGCAAATTCAGAAAAACAAAACAAGACAAAACCAATCTTTCTACCCCTAAAACTTGTTTATAAACTGTATCATTTGATAATCCATCTTGGAAAGATTTCTAGTTTGACTTTAAACTGTTCACAAATTCATGGAATAACATGGTCTTGGATTCACTAAATCTTGTTTATAAACTTAAAAAAAAATCGCTCTCTCAGCATGCCCCAAGGGGCGAGTCCAGCACCACAGGCCATGGGACCGGCCTCCTGGCCCCTGTGTGTGCCTAAACAGGAGCTTTAATCTGCTGAGGTATTTGTCCGACCTGAGATAGGCATTGAATAGGAGCTGGAAGAAAAGCTATTGAACACTCCAGCGCAAGTGAAAGGTTACTTAATTGGGAAGGACTTCCTTCTACAGTGGGCCTGATGCGCGTGGCCTAATGGCTCTTTCCCGTGAAATGCGGAAGGAGCAGCTGCACTCCTCAGAAATAGGAACGCCCTCAAAATTGCCTCTTTACCCCCACTTCTGTCTCCCTAAACTATATTGATGTATGACAACAGGGTTTTAAAAGTATTTTGAGAGTGGAAATTATATATTTACTGGAAATCTCACAGTAAGAACCTTGAAACAGTATACAGTGACTAAGACGGTGCTATTCTCAAAGAAAAGAACTGGAAGTCGCAGTCAGCTGAAGCTTGCAGTTTAAAAGACTGAGAATACTGATCAAATTAATTGAGAAAACAAATAAATTAATTGAAGAAAGCACTCCAATTTACTTCAAAGATCACAGAACAACTACCCTCATTCTTCTACAGACAGTATGAATTCCTTTTAGAGGAATTAAAGACTGATAGAAAATAACCACCTAAAATGAACAACACTTTGCTATCTGTCACCAATTCAAGAAATACTTGTGCTTTAATCAAGTGAAAGCTCTGTTCTTTTAAATCCAATCAAGTACATTAAACCAATATGATAAGAGTTCAGATAGCTTAAAGTTTGGCCATTAGGCTGGATACACTTGATAACTCTTTAAATCACTATAGAGACAGGAGTTCTAGGAAACAAAAACAAGAGAAATAAATGATCTTTTTATGTATAATAAAACATAACTCCTGCTTCTTCAGACACAGAATAATCCATATAATTAGAGAGTTACAAAAAAGGATAGTTCAGGGAAGAGAAGTCTATACACAGAGAGAGAATAGCATAAGTGTCTCTTTAATTTCACAGTTAACTGTGATTAGAAAGAGTTAATTCTTCACTAGAGAAATTCCCTCTGGGAGCAGTTTGAGAATAGGGGCAGTACAAAAAGAAAACAGGTATGAAAAAGGCACCAGGAAAGCACAGTTATTATTGCAACCTTGCAGAGGGGAAAAGAGCTGAGAAGCAAATTAGAAAGAACTCCAAATGCACAAGGCCAAGATAAGCCATCCTCACCCAACCACAGTGGAATGCAGGGGTGACAGAAGGGGAAGGGCACTGTGTATCTTTGGGAAACACTTGTACTCAATGTGTAGGAGCGGATACTTACATCTATGCATATATAGAGAGAAATCTTCCCTCTCGGATCACTGTTACTGCCTGCCTACACATCCCCTAACTGTAAGCTCACTGTGGATAGGGCATTCCTCTGCCAATCAATGCCCTCTCTGTCATGCCTTTTTGACAAGTTTTCTGGACTTGTCAAAAAAAAAAAAATAACAGAAGTCTGGGTGTGGTAACACGCACCTTAGGGAGGCAGAAAGCAGGAGGATCACTATGAATGTGGGCTGCATAGTGAGACCCTGTGTACAAAAAAAAAAAGAAAAGAAAAACTAAAAAAATTAAAAAAAAATAAAAATAACAGAAAGAAAGAAGTTACACATAGACAGTAGAAGAAGTGACATAACCAGAGGTGCTGTGGAGCAATTGCATCATAAGAGTTCCAGGTGGAGGGTCTCTGTCAGGCCATAAGAGACCAAGAACGAAGGCACACAGGCCTTCATCTTTCTGACCCCATTGTCCCTTTTCTTATTGGAGTAGCTTTCTATCTTCTCCTTTCTTCTCCTTTCCCAATAAAATCTACACTTGGTTCCTTTAATCTGTTACTGATACTGAGGTTAGGATCCCTGTGAGCTGCTCACCCTGGTACAGCAGAAATTCTCATGCTCCTGATGGAGCAGCAGGTAACTTTAAAGTGATGCATATCCAGTTTAAAATGTACACTTGCCTGTAAATGCCGTAGAGAAGGATTTAAAATTCTCTTTCATGTGAAAATCATTGTGTGTATAAATATGAAAACCAAGACAAGTTTGAGAGGGAGGTATCTAACAACAGCATCACTTTCAAGAAATGATTTCATCTGGAAAACAGTTCTACTAGTGAAAAAGAAGCACATAGATGTATCTTAAAACATTTTACTGTTTTGGGTTATACATATGTATCCCTAAGACAGCTCAGAATTTTGGTACTTTGACTCAAATATTATCCACGGAACTTGAAGGAATCATTTTATTTTAAATTCATTGAGCTAATCTAACGCTCCAATACAGATTTCGTTTACAAACCTGTACCAAGATGAACAAGCTTAGGTTTTATTTGCACTAGAAGATGCACCAAATATCACAAATTCAAAAAACATCATAAGATAAAGAATAGACAAATTGAGTCTTTTTAAGCAATGCATACTTAGTGCTCAGCAAGGCTGAGAGGTCCCATAGAGGTATATTAGCAGACCTTTGGTCAGAGAGACAAATTAAATGCAGAATTCCTAGCCATGTGTATTCCTGGGAGAGGTACACGGACGTTACTGAGTCCAGAAACCGGGGAGCAGAAGGCAAGAGTGATAGAATGTGGTCCCGAATCATGCAACGAGCATCTTTAGACTTTAGTCTCACTTCTGAAACCTTTGGAGCTTTTTATTAAATGAAGTAAGTTGCTGGATAATTGTGGAAAGGAATAATTTATCCTTTCCTGCACATATAATGGGTCTTATAATAAATAAAACCCTATATTTTCACTTTCAAATCCAGAAGGCAAACATAGAAGACCTCACTTTGTATTAATAAGAGTGATGTTTTGTTGGGAGCCGAGCCAAGATGACGCCCGCTCCTCGCTCCCCCGCCCATCGTGTCTGCAAAGATGGCGCCCATATCCGGCTTCCTGGTTCTTGTTGCTGTACCAACCTCTCCCTTATTTAGAATAAGCCCACCATTGCTGTAAGATCTACCAATAGTAATCGGCCACGTGTATAATTATGATTGGTTTGTGAAATCTATATAGCTTGCTGTATCACGAGATC
>PVKA01044561.1:0-16093 GCA_004027165.1 Ctenomys sociabilis | reverse complement strand
TCAAAAGGCAAGAGAACTTGCAGTATGCTCCTGGATGATAAAGAGCTCTCAAAGTGATAGTTAGGCAGAACTATATAAAATATATTAGATGAACCCTTATTTAAAAAGTCACTGAAGATTTCTATGAAACAGTACCAATATTATGTCAGGTTACACATATTTTTTTCATATATATGTGTGTGTGTGTGTGTGTATAAAGGACTGGGAAGAAGTAATACAAAGTCAACAGAAAATGGAAATATACTTTTTAAAGTTTCTAATACTAGGAGAAGATATCATATGATGTCTTTTAGATAAATTGTAATTTAAAGATACAGTATAAATCTAAAAAAAATTAAGATTAAGCAATCTTTAGTAAATCAACTACTGATTAATTAAAAATTAAATGTTTCAAAACATTTGATCTAAGAAAAAGTTTTCATGATAGTAAAGAAGTACTAAGAATAAACATAAGATAAATGCTGGAATAACAAATAAATGACCATCCCTTCTGACTCTTTGGGGATAGGATATCACACAAAGTTCTAGTGTGCTGTGGACATGTATAATGACCACAACACTTACTGGTGGCCAGGTGTCACTTGTGGGACTGAGCTACAGCTATTTCCTGGAAATCCACCCTGTAGACCCATGTGGAATCATGATCCATAAGGTGCAAGAGAAGTCCATTTGTAGAGTGTGCTAATGGAAATATTTTGCTGCTGTACACAAAATAACTGAAAGACTACTATTGTATACCTCTTATTCCCCTGTGTTTAACTGTTTGCCCTATTTGGTGAGTTCTTTCCATTCTCATTAATGGGGTTGTGATCATTTTGCTCCCTCTCTGGAACATCATTTAGCAGTGTGTAGGCTTGGCTTTGTCATCACGAAATTCTTTAGTTGTTCTTTGTCATGGAAGTATTTTACTTCTCCATTATACTTGAGAGTTTTGCAGGGTTCATCAGTCTGGGTTGGAATTTGTTTTCTTGCAAGACTTGAAGTGCTTTGCTCCATGCTCTTCTTGACTTGATGGTTTGTGAAGAGAAATCTGCCATTATTCTGATGGGTTTTCCTTTAAATGTGATCTGTTTATTTTCTTTAGCAGCTTTTAGTATACTGTTCCTGTGCTGAGTTCCTGGGATCTTGATTATTATATGTCTGGGAGTGGTTTTAATTGGGTTGATGTTATTTGGAGTTCTATATGCTTTGGTTATTGAACATCAGATTGTTGCCCCATATTTGGGAAGTTTTCTGCTATTACTTCTGCCCATATTATTTTTATATCATTTGTATTGACTTCCTCCTTCTCATTGATACCTATTAGTCTCACATTGTTCATCTTTGCATGGTCTTGCAGGTGTTGAATCATTTTTTTCCTGCATCCTAGTTGTTTTAAGAGATTTTTGCTTACTTTTTCACTGACTGCAATGGTCAGAGAGTTTATTTTCACTTTCACTCAGATTTGCCAGCTTGTGATGGAGGTTTTAATTTCCTATGTATCACCTTGGTGGAGCTGAGGATTGAACTCAGGTCCTTGCATTTGGCAGGAAATCACTTATTCCACTGGACCATCTCCCCAGCCCTACCTATATATCACCTTGGATCTATTTCATACATTCTATTTTTTTCCTATATTGTTTATTCAGGGGTTCAATCATTTTTATATTCTGCTCTATTTTTTTTTTTATTCTTTAGAAGCACTTAGTATTTCTTTGATTATAAGTATCATTACTTTTTTTTACTTCAGAAAGTATTTCTGATCTGATCTCTTCTATGCCTTTTTGCAGTTGTTTCTTTACTTCCAACACTATTATTTCAGAGATTTCAGGTGTGTGATTTCCAATTTCCTCTATGCTAGTGTCTTCTGCATTGGACTTGGGGCCTGAGACTGCTTTTTGTTCCTTCTCTTTGTCATTTTGTAAACCACTGACTTTTGACCTTCGGTGTAGAGCTTAGACTAAATTATTACCTTAGCAACAGGTCTGGATCTATGAAGTTCAGACTCCTCCAGGTGGGTGTGGCTTGGCTCTGGCTGTTGTGCTCCACTTCCTGCTGCAGTCTTGCAGGTGAACCCTTTGTGTCACTCTGGCAAGATGTTCTGCTCCTGAATCAGCTGGGTGGCTCTTGCCTCTAGCTTCTTTGCAAAGAGTTCTGCTGAAGGGTTCCACGCTGGGCCAGCTCTCTGGGTCAATTCAAGATCCAGCGGTCCCAGGCGGTCTCACTCACATGCCAGGCCTGCGCTCTGGGTTGTTTCAGGATCTGGCGGCCTGGGTAAGTCTCACTCACATGCCAGGCCTGCGCTCTGGGTTGTTTCAGGATCTGGCGGCCTGGGTAAGTCTCACTCACATGCCTGGCCTGTGCTCTGGGTCACTTCAAGATCCTGAGGCCCTGGTGGTCATACTCACACACCAGGCCTGCACTCCAGGTCAGATGATGGATCCAGCGCCCCCCCGGATGATCCATCTCATGGATGGGCCTGTACTTTGAGTCTATTCAGCATCCAGTGGCCCCAGGGCAGTTGATTTCTTTTGATAGTAACAAAAATAATATGGAATTGAACAATAATTATGGTTGTAAAACATGTGAATATATGACAAATAGTATAATTCATTTCTCCATTGACATTTGGGGTGCAGAACCCCTGAGGGATCATCTGGGTTATGTGTGTTGCATAAAAGGCAAAGGCTTTCACACGATGTGCACAAGTTCACTCAAGTGGTACATGAAGACCTTGGGTCTTGGCTTTCTCCCCCAGGGCAGCTGTGCTATACCACAATCCAAGTGCCACTTCTCTTTTAGATGGGGGGAAGTATCCACAATAATCCCTTAATATGTTGGCTCCTCTCCTGCCCACAACTCATGCCTCTTAACTATACAATTCATTCACAGGTTACAAAACTTGGTCCTAATTTACCTGCTTTGTGCTACCCCCTAACACAGTCCATACTAAAATGAAATGGACATCTGTGCTGTTTGACAAAACAAGCCATATGCTTCAGGAAAGTTAAAGCAAAGAGCATTCTGGGTGTTCCAAACAAGGGTCAAGAAGCAACAATATACAATACACAGCTAGCTGTATTACAGGTGATCAAAAATACTTATTGATTAGCCGGGCGTGGTGGCGCAGGCCTGTAATCCCAGCACTGGGGAGGCTGAGGCAGGAGGACTGTTGTGAGTTGGAGACCAGCCTGAGCTACAAAGTGAGCTTAAGGCCAGCCTAAACTGCATAGTGAGACTTTGTCTCAAAAAGACAAAAAAAAAAAACTTATTGATTCATCATCACCTCAGATCAAATCCTCTCATGGGTGAAAAAGCACTCAAGTGAGGAACAGAACAGGGCAGGACTAACTACCAATACTAAGTCCCAAGTGGTTACTGGAAAATTTACTCTTACTGTTCATACTTGTCATTTATGTTTAAAGGACCTAGGGCTGGGGAAAAAGCTCAGCAGCTTAAGCACCTGCCTGGCAAGCACAAGATCCAGAGTTCATTCCCCAGTACTACTATAAATAAATAAATAAATAAATAAATAAATAAATAAATAAAGGACCTGTGCCACAGCAGGACTAAAAGTCTTACCTCAACAAGTTACCCAGTGCTCCCCAACAATATGTTCTCTTTGTATTTCAAAGACAAAACAGAGCCAGAATTTACATGTCAAATCGTACATACACGCACGCATGCACACACACATACATATATATATATATATATATACACACACACACACACACAAGTAAATATTCTATGTAAGAGTGCTTATAATTTTTAGTCTCAAAAATACTTACATGTAGGCTGGGGATTTAGCTCAGTGACACAGTGCCAGCCTGGCAAGCATTGGGTCCTGAGTTCAACTCCTGGTACCAAAAAGAAAACCCTTATGTATGGAGGACCACCTGGAAGGCTCTCCTTGAAGAAGAGCATTTGGCCCTAACTCCATGTATCAATATATATTGAGCTCGCCAGGATATTTCCTTCTCCCTCAATTGCTTTTAAGCAGTGCAAATGAGTCTAGCCAGGTGCTGATACAGTCTTTGAAGCAATGGGACAGGTCAGTGGTGCCCTGCCTACAGTTCCCAACCAGCATGATGAGCTGGGCCAAGAAACACCAGGATGGATGGCAGCTGAGACTGAGCTTCAGGGAAAGGAGCCATGATGTCTCAGGGTACCACCATGACACATCAAAACTGAAGCATGACCCCAAAACACTAGATGCTGCCCCAATCTGTGCTATGCAGATTACTCATCCTACCTTTCTCTCTCTCTCTCTCTCTCTCTCTCTCTCTCTCTCTCTCTCTCTCTCTCTCTCTCTCTCTCTCTCTCTCCCGCCCTGCATATTGCTAAGGTGATCACAGGCCTCCTATTTAGCCTCACTCATGGCACCCACAGACTTCCCACCTTCCTCACAGTCACTATCCCCCAGCACAGCACTCACTCTTCACAATTAATGAAACCCAGGTCTGGCCCTTGGTTCCAGTAGCCATTATTCCAGCTGGACTTAAAATTCCCTTTGCTCCCTGCAACTACAGTTATGCCTTAGTGTTTTTATTCTCACTGTGGATTACATTGGAAATGGCAGATTGGAATTAGTTATTGGAATCCCAAAGACTTTCCCTTGTTATTACAAATGTGGACTCCTCATGATGGCACACACCTGTTTTCCAAGCACAGGAGAGGCTAAGGCAAAAGGATCTCTTGTGAGTTCAAGGCCAGATTCAGCTGCATAGTAATTTCAAGAGTAGCGTGAACCATTTAGTAAGACCCTGCCTTTAAAAAAAAAAAAAAAACTATGAGGAAATGAAAGGCACTATAGATTCTAAACTCTCTGATGGGCAGGTGTGGTGGCACATGCCTGTAATCCCAGTGCTAAGCTCTGTGAGGCTGAGGCAAGAGGCTCATTGCAAGTTCGAGAGCAGCCTAGGCTACAAAGTGAGCACAAGGCCAGCCTGAACTGCGCAGCAAGACCCTATCTCAAAAAGGCAAAAGAAAATAAATAAACTCACTGACCTAGAAATAGCACTCGAACTATATATCAACTTCTGTCAGACAGCAAATCCAAACTGCCTTCAGCTAGAATAGTCTCATGCTCAGTGATTCATCATACATACCCTACACTTGTGTATGAGAAGTCGTAAAACTAACCCAAGACAAGACTATGTTAAGAGGGCCGGCCAAATAACTCAGCAGACTAGAGCGCCTGCTTAGGCAGAGCACAGCAGCTAGGTTTCAATCCCGTGCCAACCCTGCCCCCAGGAGATGGCTACAGAGATTGGAAGTGGTGGCACACCCCTTTAACCCCAGGGCTTGGGAGGCTGAAAACAGAAGAATCACTACAAGCGTCTGATCTGCATAGTGAGACCCTGTAGACCCTGTACCAAATACATTAAAAAATAAAAAGTAAATCTGTGACCATAACCAAACAGATTGTGCTTCCTTTTAAAAAAAGGTTTCACTTCATTTTTCTCTCCTCCAGGTGCCTCTTAATAGCAGTTCTGAGGCATTAGGCAATATGGCATGATTCAGATCCACATCTTACCACACCAGAGTCAAGGAGATGCTTTCTGTCGAACCCCTCAAGCCTCCAGGCATCCCACAGCACCTTTTAAACACTGGAAGTGTGATACTTCCAACCCAAAGGGCAGAGGGATTTCCAGGCTACAGAGGCAGACCTAATTTCCAGATTCCTACTATCATAATCCAGACTGAATGATGTAGTTGGTGCCTTTTATTCATGGTTACTGTAGTCATTGAAAAAGAAAAACCTTTTCTCTAAAAAGGAATGAGGAATGAAAGAAAAAGTCTCAACCAAAATGCTCAAAAATTTTACAAAAAACTAACCAGAAACAATCAGGTAGAAAAGCAGAAGAAAGCAGAACATAAGAAAAAGGACCTTAATACAATATACAATGCTTAGTCAACAACCCATGAAGTATATGATGGTGGTCTCATATGAATATAACAGAGATGAAAAACTTCTATAACCTTCAGTGAGTTTGTTTCTCAGTTAAGTGTTAAGATAAAAGAGATTAAAATTTTTAAGTCTTTAAAACAGTTAAAAAAAAGCCGGGCGTGGTGGTGCATGCCTGTAATCCCAGCACTCGGGAGGCTGAGGCAGGAGGATTGTTGTGAGTTCGAGACCAGCCTGAGCTACAAAGTGAGTTTAAGGCCAGCCTGAACTGCATAGTGAGACCCTGTCTCAAAAAAAAAAAAAAAAAAAAAAAAAAAAAAAAAAAAAAAAAAAAAAAAAAAAAAAAAGAAAGAAATCTAAGGTTAATTTATTAGTGAACAATTCTAGGTACCAACAAAAAATTATTAGTGAAGAAAGAAAAACATTTTCATGGTTTTTTTTTTGAAACTTTATTTTACTTATATTGGTGGATCCTGGGACTGAACTCAGGCCCTTGCACTTGCCAGGGAAGTGCTTATTCCACTGAGCTGTCTCCCTGGCCCCAGAAAAACATTTTCAATAAATGCAGTACAGCAAGATCTTCCACCTTTGATTCCAGTCCTGAAAGCTCCTTTCAAGGTAAGTGCCCCAAAGAGGCATGCCCTTTTTCTTCTTCAGGCCCTATCTTTACTGGAGCTTTTCTACATTTAAATATATTTAGACACACAGACCAGTGTGTCACCACTGTACACAGTGTTTAATACAGTAACACAGTACCTATTTGCAGCCTAGGAGTGATAGTCAACACCTCAGTGCACTGTTGGCTTTCCAAGTAGGTTTGGGGGAGTACTACATTCTATGATGGTCACACAATGACAAAATCACAAACAATGCATTTCCCAAAACGTATTTCCATTGTGAGGCAACACCACATGACTGTAGTGGTCACACTTGTCCTCTCAAGTGGGCTTTCTAGCTCAGACTCAGAAATGAGCTCTGCAAATAAGGGTCAGTGATCTAAAATGTTTATTTCTAACAACACAGAGATGGCGGAGAAGCAGAGATAGATGAAGGAAGAGAGGCAAGGACTAAATGAGGAAATAAACCTTGCAAACTTACTTATCACTAACCTACGAGGTATGAAACTAAGTTGGAAGGGAGACACTTCCCGCACAGCAGCCCACAGGTATATAGCTGTGTCTTAAACCCAACATGAAAGAGACCGAAAGATCAAGAAGAGAATTGCTGAGGATGCTTGCTTCCAATTACACCTCATACATGATGGAAGAAAATGCCAGATGTCCAAATTGGACAATATTATTTCTGTTGTTGCAGTTAAGATGTTGTGACAGATTATAGGAGAGCTGACTTTCCTTGAAGCATCCCCCAGGTATAGTTGTTGTATAATAAAATCTAGCTAAAAGATTATACTCCTAAAATATTATAATTAAACATGTTAAAGCACCTTTCTTTGACTAATGATATACTTGATTAGTCTCTATATGATGGCAGAGGGAGTAGTAGGACAAAAATAACTATCACTCCCTATTTACAGACCAAAAAATAGGTGTTTCCCAACACATGCAAGTTTTAAGTAGCCTAATTACCAGGGTGTTATACCCTCCTAAACCACAAATTAGAGGATATGGAAAGCAAAATCTATTCATGCATTTATTCATCAAAACACTGAGTTCTTGCTGACTGCCAGGTGCTATTCTACATTTAGAAGAAAACAAGCTAAGAAGAAATACACTTGAGGAATCTGGTTTAGGGTGCAGAATGGGGAATGCCATGTAATATACTGTAACAAATACATGAGTAATGAAAAACTTGCAAGCCAGGTATGGGGGCATAAGCCTATAATCTCACCTTCTTGGGAGACTAAGGCAAGAGGGTCACAAGTTCAAAGCAGCCTAGGTAAATTAGTGAGACTCTGTCACCAAATTGAAAATTAAAAATAAAAAGTTGCAAATGTAGCTCAGAGTGAGATCTTTGGTTCAATCCCCAGAACCAGAGGGGTAGAGGAGGGAAGGCTGTGTTACTAGAGCTGAGAGCAAGTAATTCTCTCCAAGAAAGGCTTCAGCAGTTTGACCTGGCTTGATAGGATGATAGGAAGATTGGTATATTTGTCAGATCTACTACTGGTTATAGGGCTAGAACCATGCCCCCATATACACACACACACACACACACACACACACACACCTTAATTTCACCAATAATGGCCAAAAGATGCCAAGACCACCCTACCTGAGGCACAGAACAGAGAAATGACTGAGGATGTCTGTAAGATCCTCTATAGACAGAGAAGAGCTACTCAAGAAGGGAGAAGAGTTTCCAGCATGGAGCACTGCATTAACAAAACCACCACAGGGTGAACTGCAACAGCCACAGACTGGTAGATGGATGTACAGGAACTGCTCTGAGGGAAGCAGTAAGAAACACGACCTGAAAAGCAAATTAGCTCCAGACTCATGAATCTTAACAGGCCTAAGAATTAGATGAGCACTCTATAAACAATGACTAAGCTTTTAAGAAGGAAAGTAGCAATTAGGCATAAGTTTTACAGAAATACTTCAGAAAAAAACATGTAAAACAAAGAAGACAGAAGAGGGAACTGTTCAGGAGCTGTTAAACAGCCCAGGCATACCTCATTCACCTCTCACAGTACCTGTCAGCAAGAACTGGTGGAGATGCCAGGGGTGACAAGGGCAGATGAGAGCTGTCCTCAAGTAAAGTGAGGTAGCCCAGGAGACTCTTTATAATTGGCCACGCCAGGAGAAATTATGAACTATGTTTCAAAAACAGACAAATTACTAAAGATTAGAAACTGCTGTCATTCTAGCAAAATTAAGTAAACCCAAGTCCATCAGGCCTGTATAGATTCCACTTTTGGAACAAGAAGGCAAGACAAGTACAGCTAAGATGACTGAGTTCTGTGAAGGATTAAAGCAAGGTTACAGGACACCTTACATACTCTTATCCATGTGAGCACTGCCTCCTGTAATTCATTCCTCTTTGGGAATGTGGCTCCGTAACACCTGATCAGGCTATTATTCCATTGTTCTTACCACCAGCATGCATCTTGACTATGCACTTAAGAAGGCCACATGCATGAATGCCCCACATACTGTCATCACAGCTGGGCCCTGATACCCAGATAGAACATTCCTGGGACCTCAGAATCCACCTCTGGAAGAAAGCAAATGGTGGTCAGAGAACATCCAAACTGCTGAGCTATGAATTGACTCAAAAGCAAAAACAAAATAAAACCTTCAAATAGAAAGCAAAGACTAGGGTTAAGAAAGATTACATAGAGCCAGCCAGATAGCTCAATGGACTAAAGAGCCTGCTTAGGCAGGCACAGGGATAGGATTTGATCCCCAGTGTGCTGTGCCAGCCCTACCCCCAGGGTGCCCTGAGGCAGTGATTGAGACTGGGTGTGGTGTTACGTGCTTGTAAATCCCAGAGCATGGGAGGCTGAAAAACAGGAGGATCACTATGAGTCAGATCTGTAGATCCTCTACTAAGTACATTTAAAAAAGAAAGAAAGATAGATAGATTACATGATGTGGAAACAAAAAGCTACATTTTTCACAGCAATCTACAAGAGATGGGAAAATAAAGAAATTGTTTTAAGCTTATATTTTCCACTAGTCACATCACACTCTGGTTTTCACTTAACCCTTAACATAACTTGGAAAGAGAATTTTATTATCTCTGTTTTATCACTTATTTGTTTTCTTATGTATTTGGTACAGGGTCTTATTATGCAGCTCAGAATCATACTGATCCTCCTGTTTTCAGCCTCCCAAAGGCTGGAATTACATGTGCATGCCACCAGGCCTGAACTTGGTGGCTGGCTCAGCATGCCCGGGGCCAGTGCAGCCTGTCATGTGGGGATTGAACCCTGGTGCAGAAGCTTAGTCCGCTGAGCTATTTTGCCAGCCTTATCCCTGTTTTATTACTTCAAGATGAGCCCAAGGTTATTACTACATAACAGGAAGGCAAGGACCCAGCCTCCAAACTCCAGAGCAGAGAGGCTAGAATCCCTCCATCATCTCTCTCTGCATCAGAGGATTTCATTAAAGATCTACAGAACAAGAAGCCAACCACTTCCTGGTCCACATGAACATCTTCAGCATCTAGAGAAGCGCCTGGTGATAAGCAATCCCCAATTATTTGTAGGGGTTTTTTGTTTTGTTTTTTGGTTGTTGTTGTTATTTTTTGTAGAATGACCAAAATAAAATCTTTATAAATGTGATTCCAGAAAAGAACATATTCCTGACCCATGAGTGTCAGAAAAACAACTCAAGACAACTATCAAGGGATTTAAAGAGCAAGCCAGCTCCAGAGAATACCCAACATGAAATGGCAAAACCATCAATAAACAGCACATTTTGCCATCATCAATCCCTGCAGACTCCAGGAATAAAACAAAACTCCCAGTGTCTGCTCTTAAAAGTACAGAATGGGGGCCGGGGAGATGGCTCAGTGGAATATGCGCTTCCCCAGCAAAAGCAAGGACCTGACTTCAATCCCCGGTTCCACCAAAAAAAAAAAAAAAAGTCTGTGTGTGTTTGGGGCCAGGGAGATGGCTAAGTGGAATAAGCACTACCCTAGCAAGTATAAGGAAGGGCCTGAGTTCAATCCCGGGTTCCACAAAAAAAAGAAAAAAAAAAGTGCACAGAGTGGTCAGATATCCTTAAGGGGCATCTCTGGTTTGAGCATTCAGTGCTAATGCCTGAGACAAGGATTTTCATTCCCAGAGAACACCTAACAAAGAACACCTAGCAAATCTACCTCATCCAAAAGGCTTTATGACTCATCCCATCATCCCTACCTACACTGATGGAACAGATCTGAGTTTTAATATATGATAATTATGGAACTTCAAAAAGTGAAGACAGAATAGATTACTCAATAAACGCTGGTGGATAATTTGCTTAACTATCAACAGGAGGGCAAAACAAGTTAGATCCTCCTCCAACTCTAAATGCAAACATAAAGGTCAGGTTGTTTATAAAGAATTAAATGAAAGATTAAAATCTAGTAAAAGCAATAGATGATTTATACATCAGAGGTGTCCCTTCTTTTTACGTGTTGGGTACCAGGAGTTGAAGGCTTTTGCACTGATCTCAGTGTATGTAACCCTTTATCTTTTTTTGTTTACATCTGGAAGTTACTAAGTTACCTAGTCTGAGCTCAAACTTCAGGGCCTCCCACCTCAGCCTCCCAGACTGCTAGGATTATAGGCATGTGTCACTACACTAGCTCAAATTTTTTTCTAATTAAGGGCCAGAGAGTAAATACAGGCCATATAGTCTCTGCTGTAAGACCCAAATAGGCTGTTGCAGAACAGACAGGCCTACTTAGTAGGCAAACAAATTAGTGTGCCCATGTTCCAATAAAATGTTACTAAAGGGCACTGTAACTTTCATTTTGATAAATTTTTATATGGTTGAGTCTTTTTTACAAAAAAAAAAAATCTTGGTAACTTTCTGTGAATTATAATTACTTCAAAGAAAAAAAAAAAACTTTAAATGAAAAAAATCTACTTCATGAGCTATATAAAAATTGGTGGCCAGCCAGATGTGAACTTTAGGAATCCTGATTTCTAATTTACATAAAATCATGTGGTTGGGAAAGGCAATTTCTAAAACTCACCCAAAAGTAAAATCCATTAAGAAAAAGATTAGCAGAAAAAAAAAAAAAGAAAGAAAAGAAAAACAGCAGATTTAACATTTTTTTTCTATATGTCAAAGGCAGGGAAAGTAAAAAGACTAATGTGGTATGTACACATATTAATCCCCAAGGAGACTATAATTATATATATTGCAAACATATACTAATAAAATGTTAAATAAAATGAAGGCAATTGATAATTAAAAGGGCCAGCAAGAGAGCTCAGCAGACTAAGCACCTGCTTAGGCAAGCACAGGGATACAGGCCACGGGCCATGCCAGCCCCACCCCCAGGTGCACTGAGACTGGGTGTGGTGACGTACACCTGTAATCCCAATGCTGGGGAGGCTAAAAACAGGATCACTCTGAGTCTGAACTGCGTAGTGAGACCCTGCACCAAATACATAAATTAAAAAATAAATAAATAAAAGATAAATAGCAAACTGGGGCAATCTGAACACACTTGTCAATTAAGGATATTAAGGACTTTGAAAATGATATAGAAGGGCCAGCCAAATAGCTCAGTGATTAAAGTGCCCACAAGCAGGCACAGGGCCGGATTTGATCCCTGTGATCCCTGCCCTGCCCTGCCAGCCCCACCCCTGGGGCAACCTGAGATAGCAATTGAGACCCGGTGTGGTGATATGCCCTAGGGATGTGGCTCAACATAGCCCTGGGTTCAATCCCCCATACAGGAATAAAAGGAGGGGAGAAAAAAAGGATGACTGCAACAATATTTTAGGCTGGCCAGATAGCTCAGTGGATTAGCCTGCTTAGGCAGGTGCAGGGACTGGGGTTCAATCCCCCGGCATACTATGCTGGCCCCACCCCTGGGATATACTAAGCCAGCAACTGAGACTGGGTGTAGTGGCGCAGACCTATAATCCCAGTGCTTGGGAGACTGAAAACAGGAGAATCACTACAAGTCCTATCTGTGTAGTGAGACCCTGTACTCTATATATATATATATATATATATATATATATATATATATATATATATATATATATTTCAATTCCACCACAACCAAAAGCATAGTATCATAACACCTTCAAAATAAAATGGCTTTTGCAAAACCCCTGTTTAAAGCCAAAAGAGCAAAGAAAGACTTTGTAAATGGGAAGAGACAGCATGGGCTGGATGATGGTATTAGAGTTAGACAACTTTCAGTGGTTAACTATCTGAGCCAAAGAGAAAATGTTAGTGGAGAACTGGCATGAACAGAACAATCTCATCCATGCCTGCCTGGGTCATCAATGCCTAATGTAACAGCAAAGAATACCACATCCATTTGTCATCAATGATCCAAGTGCTTTTCCTCTATCAGCTGTGACTAATGACAGGTGGCAATATTTATACCTAGTGAATTGCATCTTACTATGACATTCAAGACCCAGGAAAGCAGACAGGCCTCAAAAATCACCCAAGGTAGCATGGAACAATTAGTAGTGAGCCAAATGTGGTGCTGAAGCTGCACATAAGGAGCTGGTTTCAATTTTTTGCCTAACAATACCACTATACCAAGGGAGAGCCTAGAGAGGTGGCCAGAATTCTATTCTTCTTGAGTCTTGGTATGAAGGAAACCGCTTCCATAAATGCAAGTAAATAGCTTGGAAATCCTCTTCCAGCTGCCACCAATAAACCCACATGACAAGTTTCTTAAGGAATCTAAAGTGATTTCCTCTGTGCCAAGCAGGAATTTCCTGTCTCTGCCTATGTGTGTATGTGTGTCTTCTCTTTCAAAACAAATTTATCCTGGCTGGGCAGATAGCTCAGCAGATTAAAGCACCTGTTTAGACAGATGCAGGGGCAGGAGGTTCAATCCCTGGCCTGCCTTGCTGGTCCTACCTCTGGGGTGCACTGAGACTAGGGAGATTGAGACTGGGAATGGTGCAAGCCTGTAATCCCAGCACTTAGGAGGCTAAAAAAACAAAAAGGATCACTATGAGTCTGACGTGTAGTGAGACCCTGTAGACACTCTACGAAATACATAAAAAAAAAATTTTTTTTATCATCCTAACCATTTTTGAATGTACAGCTCACTAATTTTAAATCTAGTCACATTGCTTGGGAGCAACCTCCAAAATGGTTTGTTTGTCCTCTTCTTTTTAGCTAAATCCCCTTGACTCCAATACTGGGCTTATGCCCCCCTATAACCCTGCCTGCTTGTGCACATATGTACATGCTTAATACAAATCAACAGCAAATGTGCATGTGGCCACACAAACTTGCACCCCAGTGGTGCAAAAACAAACCATACTGCTCAGGGACAAGAATAAACCTCCCAAGGAAGCAGAAGCAGCAGATATAGCTACAGATTAGGAACTGAAAGTATTCACGTCCAAGAGTGTAGTGGTTTGGATAAGCTGACTTGTACTTGTGAAGCTGTTTGCTTCACATCAAGACTCAAAAAGAATGGGTTTCCTGCCACCTCTCTGTGGGCTCCTCCCTTGGCGTACTCACACTACTATTCACAGAACTGAATCCAGTTCCTATGCCTAGCTTTAGCACAACATGTGGCCCTGTGCTAGGAGCTTGGTCCCAGCCTGTGTTTTTATTGGGAAGAGGTAGACCAAGGCTTGGTGGGAAGAAGTTAAATTATTGGAAGCATGCTTTGGAGAGGAAACTGGAATGCTGATCTCTTCCTCTTTTTCTTTTTTTCCTGCTTGTCAGGAAACCATACTTGAGTAGCACAAGCCACATGACACTGTAGCATGTAGGCACTTTAATAAACTACCACAGATGTGTCATTTTGGACAACCAGCCCAATGGAGCCTTTGGTTGAATGCAGCCACAGCCAGTAACTAACTTCAAGCCCCAAGCAAAAGAACACATTCCTAAAGTCAAAACAATTTTGAAAGATAACAGAAATCTGTATTACAACCTACCTAGCTTTGTGTTAAGCAGCAATATATACCAAAACAAACTGCCTGGGTAAACAACAAAGCAACAATTAAATCAGTAATAAAATGACTTATAGCATATACCAAACACTCAAATTAACAACTGCCACTATTAAAATTATACGAAAGGAGACAGATAGGGAAAATTTGATCAGTAGGTGTTAAGTAACAGTTAAATAGGAGTAAGTAGCTCTGGCATGCAACTGCACAGTAGGGTCACTACAGATAATAACTATGTACTGTACATTTCAAAAAGCTAGAAGAAAGAATTTTTGAAAGTTTCTATCACAAGGAACTGATAAATGTTTGAAGAGATAAATATATTTAACCTGACTTAAACATCATACAATGTATGCATGTATTGACTGTTAAACAGCATTCCAGTAGTATAGCACAGCTTTTTTGCATATGTATGAGTCTTTTTCAATTATATCAATAGGGAACAAAGTAGGAGAACTAGTTCAAAAGGACATCCCTGCCAGTAGAAAGTAATGAGACATACTAAGTCCACAAAGATGATAATAGCAGCCTGTGTTACTCTATGTTCCCAGAAATGACAAAAGAAAAAGAAAATAAGAACAATGCCATCAAAAAAACAAAACAGAAAACAGGGATGTATGCCATTGGTCAATAGAATTTTTTTATTGGAAATGTTGGAAGAGATTCAGCAGACAGAATCAAATACACAGAAAAATCAAATTTAGCCTAACTAAGAAACTAAATAGGCCACTGTAGAAAATTCTGGAAGAGACGAAAATGAGATTCTCCACATGAGCTTTGGGGGTGGGCTCCTCATCACTGGCAATAGTCCAGAAGCAATGAGGCCAGAACGAAGCAATGGGAAGGGAAGTCAAGATGATTAAAAAACTGGGGGCTGGGTGACTTGCTAGTGACATGGAACAGAGAGGAAGGGACTTTTGGGAGCAGCTGTGAGATTCTCCATCTGCAGAGAAGCCCTTCCCACTTCCTCAATTGTGAAGGGTCGTCTAACCTATGGCTGTGTTACCAAACACAGAACCCAGCAGGCACCTAAGAGCAAACCCAAGGACCCAGGAGTCTCCATGCTCCCACCCACCCCACAACCCTCCATCCCACACCTGCTCCAATCTTTGCAAAGACACCTTATAGCAGACAAGAAAAGAAAAACGTATGCCATGTCCAGGTATTATATGTAAGGTACACCATCAAGGGGTTACTTTCTTCCCTTTAACATACAAGTATGATGTACCACATTCAAACATAAATCAGAATAAAGCTTTGTTCAAGAAAGAAAACACAGGGTCTGAGCTAGAGCTCAGCAGTACAGTGCCTGCCTGGCAAGTGACAGGTCATTTGATTCACCACACGCACAAAAAAGAAAGACATTAAGTGTAGCTCAGTGGTAGAATGTGTACAAGGCTTTGGGTTCAATCTCTTGCATCACAACAAGAGGGTGGGGGGCTGAGGAGATAGCTTGGCAGTTTAAGCACCTGCCTGACAAGTGCAAGGACCCAGGTTCAATCCCATATACCACATGTGTTGCTGGCCACCGAAACCAGGTGTGGTGGTGCATGCCTGTAATCCCAGCTCTCTGAGGTGTCTGAGCTGCATAGTGAGACCCTGTACCTAATTAATTAATGATTAAAGAAAAAACTGGA